>KN471843.1:2911-14991 GCA_000787095.1 Periophthalmodon schlosseri
TTGCCTATCTACAGGAAACTCATTTAAAAAAATCTGACCATATGAAGATATGTAGAAGCTGGGTTGGTCAGTCTTATCATTCTCTTTTTAATGGAAGAGCCAGAGGCACAGCCATCCTGATTCATAAATCGTTACAATTTACAGCATCAGATGTTATTGCAGACTCTGGAGGTCGTTACATAGTCGTAACAGGCCATATTGCAAATATACCATTAATTCTGGCAAACATATATGCACCAAACTGGGAAAATGACAAATTCTTCTCAGACTTTCTTTATAATTTGCCAAATTTAGACACTCATCACCTGATTTTGGGCAGTGACTTTAATTGTTGTCTAAACCCTTTATTAGATAGATCTTCCTCATCTGCATCAAAATTAACCAAATCTGCACAGGTAAGCAATGCTTTTATAAAAGATTACAGCATGACAGAGCTATGGCGAAGCCTCAACCCAACTGGACGAGCATACTCATTTTTCTCTCCGGTGCGTCAATCATTTTCTCGGATTGATTATTTTCTTGTTGACAGTAGGCTGCTCCAATCAGTAGAAACTTGTTCATATAATGCCATTATTATTTCTGACCACGCACCTCTTACTGCTACTTTCGGGCTTGCATTTCATGCTCTGAGACCACCTTGGAGACTTGGCGTGAGTGCTTTATCCCAAGATGAAGTTGTCCAATATATTGCCTCTCAGATTGATCTCTATTTTGATACAAATGCATCCAATGAAATCTCATATGGAACATTATGGTAGGCTCTCAAAGCTTTTGTCAGGGGGCAGATCATTTCATATATGGCTCACAATAATAAAGAGGCTAACAAACAAAGATCAGATATGATTCATCATATCTCACAACTTCAAGCAACATTTGCTTCAGCACCTACACCTGACTTGTTGAAGGAGCTGCTGCTTACGAAAAATAAGCTTGATATCCTGTTGTCAACTGAGGCTGAAAAAAATGTGATTAAGTCCTGCCATCTTTACTATGAATTAGGAGATAAAGCAAGCAAGATACTTGCCTATCAACTAGAACAGACTTCAGCCTCTAGGCTCATTACTAAAATTGATACACTGCAAGGTTCTACACACGATGGCAAAAAAATTTATGATAGTTTTAAGGATTTTTACTTGTCTCTCTACACCTCTGACCATGATATGCAGCCTGACTTTGACTGCTTCTTTTCCCATTTAAATTTACCCCAACTCAGTGAAGGATCCCAAAATAGTCTTGAAGCTCCAATAACTGTTGAGGAATTGGGAACTGCCATCAAGTCCTTACAATCTGGCAAGAGTCCTGGACCAGATGGGTTTCCACCCGAATTTTAAAAAAAGTATTCCCATCAATTAATTCCACACCTTTTGAACATGTACAATGAGTCTCTTGATGTGGGCATCCTTCCCCAGACATTAAGAATGGCATCTATATCTCTCATTGCAAAAAAGGGCAAGGATCCAACAAAATGTGCATCCTACCGCCCCATATCTCTGCTGAATGTTGACGTTAAAATTTTAGCTAAGGTCTTGGCTGACCAGGCTTTATAAGAAACCAATACTCTTTTTTTCAATATTCACAGATTATTTAACATTATTTACAACTAATTTCTGTTTGCCAAACAGGCTTTATAAGAAACCGATACTCTTTTTTCAATATTCGCAGACTATTGAACATTATTTATGGCCCACCCAGTTC
Source organism: Periophthalmodon schlosseri (assembly GCA_000787095.1). Taxonomy (NCBI): domain Eukaryota; kingdom Metazoa; phylum Chordata; class Actinopteri; order Gobiiformes; family Gobiidae; genus Periophthalmodon; species Periophthalmodon schlosseri. The sequence continues at coordinate 4,607 of KN471843.1, forward strand.
CTCAACCCCAGAATTAATACTGTCAATGGATGCTGAAAAAGCTTTCAACAGACTTGACAAAATATGCAATGACAAAATTCAACTTTGGCCCTCATTTTATAAATTAGATAAAATTACTTTACACTACTCCCTTAATATCGGTTTGCACAAACGGGTTATATTCAGAAGCTTTCCCCATCTCTCGTGGGTCGAGACAGGGTTGCCCCCTCTCACCCTAATTGTTTTCCCTGGCTCTAGAGCCTCTGGCAGTTGCAATTAGGCAAAATACGGCAATAAGAGGTATATTTCAGGAAGGTCTTGAACAAAAAGTATCTTTATATGCAGATGATATGATCTTGTACATCTCAGATCTGAATACTTCAATCCCTGCTGTCCTCTCTACTCTTGAGGCATTTGGCAATATCTCAGGATATAAAATAAATCTTCAGAAGAGTGAAATTTTCCCTGTTAACTCTCAGGCTTAGGCATACCCTCTGGATCAATTACCCTTTAAGGTTACTAGAGACAAGTTCACTTATCTTGGTGTCCACATAACAAACAAGGCAGATAATCTTTTTAAAGAAAATTTTCTCCCCCTGGTTAATGACCTAGAAGAGAGTATAAAACACTGGTCTTCTCTAAATCTTTCAATTGCCGGTAAAATAAACAACATCAAGATGAACCTCCCCACTCCCCACATTCTCTATCATTCCACTATCTCTTTCAGTGCATCACAATCTTTATTCCCAACTCTTTCTTTAAAAAAATTGATAATATTATCTCCGGTTTTGTCTGGGATCAAAAGCCACCACGCCTGAGTAAAGTCTATCTACAACGACCAAAAGAATTAGGTGGTATGGCCCTTCCGAATTTCCAGTTGTATTATTGGGCAGCGAATATCCGTCCAATTATTCACTGGTTATATGAAGACCCGGGTGCTGACGCCCCTTCGTGGTGTATTTTGGAAGCATGATCCTGCAGTCCCACCTTGCTAGCTGCCCTGGTATACTCCTCACTTTCAGATGACTCTCATCTCTTCACAAAGAACAAACAGGTGTCTGCCACTCTTAAAATCTGGAAACAGATTAGGAAACGCTATGGGTGACACTCCCTCTCATTCAGAGCCCCTATTCATACAAATCATATGTTTCCCCTCTTGAGGGTAATGCTTTTTTAATCTGGCAGAATAAGGGAATTAAAACCCTCCAGGGTCTTTTCAAGAACGGACAACTTAGTTCATTCCAACAAGTGTGTGTTGATTTTGACATCCCACGTACACATTTTTTCCGGTACTTAGAAAGCTCAGGCTTTCTAAAAGCGCACTCAGAAAGTCTATGGGAAAAATTTATGAGATGTTTACTTCCAGAACCAGTGGGGGCGCTGTTGAGGTACATGGCTGTGTTGTCCGTGTACTTCTGAATGTGACTTGTACTTGAAGTCAGACATGTACAGAGTGTAAAGGAAAGGGGCGAGAACAGTTCCCTGCTGAGTCCCAAGATGGCATTAATGAAGCCGGCCGTGAACTAATGCTAACCAGGTACTTAACCTACACATATAACAAGTAGACGTGGCGTTCAATGCTAATGCTATCTTCCACTTAGCAACTTGGCTAGTCCACGAAGATTCTGGGACACTGGAGCCAGTCCCCTGTACTTTTTTTTCCTAAAGCCTTTAGCATCAACTCAAAAAATCGTAAATTCTGAATAATCCAGAGGGTCTGAGCTGGTACCAAACATAGACCGTTTAGCCGCGCTCCAAAGAGAAAGTGATCACACGCGCAGTTCTGGCGCCATCGACTCTGGTTCCAATGAACTTTCTATGTAAAAACTGTGGCCGCTCTCTCTGTAACTGCTGCTGTCAGACTCGTCATTTTGGTGTTAAATGTTTGTATTAACCTGCTCTCATGATCCTGGGGTTTTTATTTCACTATTGTGTCCGTAAATCAAGATATGAACATTAATAACAGAGAAATCAGGTGCCTTCTTTCCCCGAGGTCGCTCCTGCTAGTGTTAGCAACAGTTTTGATTGACAGCGTTGCTATGTTTTATACATATGTGTCCTAGGAAGCAAAGTAAAGGGGGCAAGCAAAGCTTCAGCTACAGCTGTTTCAGTTCTAGGGTGTGCTCTAAAGCCAGACTGGAAACTGTTAAAAATGTAATTAAAATAAAAAAACAGATTTTCTAAAATCTCTGATAAGAAACTTAATTTTGAAATAGGTTGAACATCGATGGATCTAAAATAGGTTTCTTTAAAAGGCAAGTTTATTTGTACAGCACAACTGGGTAAAGTAATTCAAAGTGTTTACAGAATAAGAAAGACATTAAAATCACAATACACAATACAAAAAATCAAAAATAAATAATCATCATAAAATGAACATTAAAAGAGCTGTTTGGGGCCTGGATTTAAACATTGTCAAAGTAGAGGCCTGTCTCACATCTTCAGGAAGACTGTTCCAGGTTTTAGCAGCAGAAAACTCAAACGCTGATTCCCCCTGTTTAGTCCTGGTTTAGACCTGGTTTAGTTCTGGTTTAGTCCTGGTTTAGTTCTGGTATAATCCTGGTTTAGTCCTGGTTTAGCTCTGGTTTAGTTCTGGTTTAGTAATGGTTTAGCCCTGGTTTAGTCCTGGTTTAGTCCTGGTTTAGTCCTGGCTTAGTCCTTTGTGGTGTCTGGTTTTCTTCCATAAGAGGCCTGTGCGCCGAACAGTTCCTTCTATGGTCTTAACGTATAGAGCCAAGCAAATCAACCGTCACCACAACCAGTCACTCCAGTGCCGTCAGTTGTCCCAACAATTTTCAATCAATTTCAAAACTGGACAGGAAGAGGACAGAGAAATGGCAATAGAGGAAGAGGAAAAAACTTCAATCAGAACCAACTAAATTCTTCAGAGGCTTGTTACAGGTGTGGACAATTAGGCCATTTTGCTCGTGAATGTAACCGTCCAGGATCAGACTTCCAAAGAAGTTTCTTAGGAGGTTACAGAGGAGGTTTTAGAGGAGGCTTTATGGGACAACCTTTTCTACTGCAGGCTTCAGGACCGGTGAATCCATACACTGGTCTGGAACCTGGATTCTAGGGGTGCCCAGAGAACCCGACAGGGAGGTGTCAGCTGGTAGCATCACAACCGGAAACAGATCCTATGATTACAGTGGACGTGAAATATCGGCCATTAAACCTGACGGTTGACTCCGGAGCTGCCTTCACTTGTCTACGGCCTAAAGATGCTATGAATCTCCCCATGTCTGAACATTTCATACGGACAATCGGGTTTGAGGGTGTCAAACAGCTCCTCTTACAAAACCAATACAGCTTCGCTACAAAAATCAAAGTATTACCATACCTGTACTTGTATCAGAAAAAACACCACAAACTGTGTGGGAGAAATTCATTGTTGCAAATCTATCTGTAAGAACTCCTGAATACAAGCAGGCGTTCTTGAAATAACAGAATCCTCAGAGCAACACACCATTACTGCCTCTGATAAAAGGGGATGAAACTTATCGCCTGATACATGACTTAAGGGCACTCAATGAGATGGTTGTAGACATTCCAGCAGAAGTTCCGGATCCTCACACCATTCTACACACACCACAAATTCCTCCAGAAGCTTCATATTTTACAACAATAGACCTCTGTGGTGCATTCTTCAGTATACCTTTAAGCGTCGAGAGTCAAGGTGTATTTGGGTTTACATTCAAAGACCAGCACTACATTTACAAACGTCTGCCACAGGGGTACAAGCACTCCCCACACATTTTCAATCGCATCGTGAAGAATGATCTGGTTGGAATTGAACAATTGAGCAGCACGGTGATTCAATATCCAGACGATATTGTACTTTGTGCACTGAACAAGGAAACATGCCACAAAGACTCTATAAAGTTGTTGCAAATTCTTGCTGAAAAAGGACACAAAGTTTCACAAAAGAAGTTGCAATATTTTCAAAAGAAAGTTGTCTACTTGGGCCAAGCAATATCTAAAGGACACAGAAGCATAGTAGAGCGTCATATTCGCAAGGCCCCAAAACCAAGGACAGTCAGAGAAAAGATTATGTTTTTGGGAATCACTGGATATTCATCTGCATGGATTGAGGACTATGCTAGTCTCACAGGACCTTTAAGGGCTATGATTAAAGAGACGGGAAATACAGGGCTCCATGGAAATCTTACCTGGACACATGATGGACTTGTTTCATTTGAGACTGTAAAGGAGAGACTGCAGGAGGCGCCAGCTTTGGCCCTTCCGTACTATTCTAAAACTTTTCTGCTGTATGTGTCCACATCCACAGGAGGCAAATATGCATGTGCGGTGCTTTGCTGACCAGCAGGGACCGGGGTAAAGCCCCAGACGATTTCTTACTGAGATGCTGATTTACGCTATGCCCTAGGAACAGAGTCGGTCACAGGAAACGATTTCAATTTCGACCACAATGGGAAAGTCCTCTTGGGATAAACTTTGGACTTGTGGAGGATATTTGGAATAGGGAAATATATGCTGTCAAATAACAAAAGGAGATTGAAGGTTGCCGGAGATTGCAGTCTTTATATACACAGATCACAAATTGAAGATCAAGGACAGTATAAGTGTCTGTACAATGACTCACAACTAGCAGCTGAAAAGGAGCGTGGTGAATGGTCAGGTTCAATTTTTAGGACAAAAATTGTGATCTTGGTGGGGATTTAGGAGAAACCATACCAGCAAGGGGTGTCAATGACACATGGGAAGTGGTCACTCCTACGCCAGTGGTAGAGATAACAAATCAGAAACCTACTGCTCCACCTTCAAAAAGTAAGGTTAAGACACCACATTTAACCACAGTTAGCCCTCAATCTACCATTTTGTTTAAAACTGTTTCAGCAGTTCGCGATTTAGTGGGAGCTCCAGCATTTCTTAGATGCTGGTGTTCCGACTGGTCTTGTGGAGATAAGGTTGAATGGATTAATAATTTGGGTAAAAATGTAGTGCTGTCTGAGCCTAAAATAAGGGGGTCTTTTGAGAGACCAACAAAATACATTTTATGTAATGATTTGAAATTGGATCTGTGGGTGAATGTTCGCTGGTGGTAAGAAATATGATCAAGGTTATTTCATTTGCAAACACATACAAATATGGCATAAACTTGTGCCAGAGAGTAATCGTTGGTTACTGGGGTACAAAGCACATACAGTAACCCTAGTTGTGACTGATTTGGTCTCTGATCTGTTGCCTGAAAGCGTGTTAGCGCGATTACCTATTGAACCCAACTCCAACGATGTGAAGGTAATTACTACCGCTTTAAGCCGACAGGTGACTACTCCGACTGTGAAATTGGATAATGTTACATGTAGTACTGTTAATTTGAATAATACATTGTTGACTGCTATTACAACATCCAACAACTACAACCACGTCAGCTACTACAACCTCCACAACTACGTCAACTACTACGACTCCTGCGACTACCAAATATAACTTCACATACGACTACGACATTGACAGTCGCGACAACGACTAGTAAATTAATGACGACACCAGGCACTAAAGCACCAGAAAATATGTTGAATACTACTTTGGCTAATACAATGGGTCCAAAAGCAGTAACCTCAAAGGGGGTCATTAAGGAAGCAGTAACTAAGGTAATGGAGCCTCGTATAGAAAGCTCTACTAATAACACAAAGACGACGACACTGGAACATTCACTATTGAATAAAACATTGAATATTATTTTGACAACTGTACACTATGCGATACTCTATTTGGACAGCTATGCTGCATGTGAAATCTATTTTGATGATTATGCTTAATGAGGGACCTGTGAAAGCAAGAGAAAAACTTAGTACTGTAGGCAATACTACCACGACTAAAACATCACCTGTCAAGAGGACTGTTGAGACTATGACAATGACAACTGATACTACGTTAGTTGAAGAATATGACTGGACTGACATGGACGAGACACCGATAGACATGACAGTTGAGTTAGCTGATAAGTACCTGACTCGACCGGACTGACCTTTGCACCGAAATTCCTGACCATTCAAAGGTGCAAGGGGGGACTACTTAAATTTCGCCAAATTTTACAAATTTCATATATTTCATATATTTCACATATTTAAAATCATTTTTCACATCCATTGTGTTCAACTATGTTTATTTCTTTTTACTCATATTAATATTATATGTTTACTTTATATACTCTATGTCTATGTTTTTATAAGGTTTAAGTGTTTTGATTGTATCTGGGTTCCAAAATACTCGTTGGTGTTTTTGTTCTTTTAGGACACCAATGGGGAGTGGCGTTGAAATGGACAATGGAATGGACATGAGAGGAATGGACAGTGGAGACAGTGGAGAACTGAGGCGTCATGAAAGAGCTGGGATGACTAAAGAAAGGACTTTCAATAGGGGTTTTATATAATCAAAACATATATCGCTATGTTCTGTAAGTTTTATAATTTTCTTGTATTCCTTTGTATTTTCTACCATTTATATGTTCATTCACATAATGTTTCTAAATCTTTGTCTATATTAATCAAAATAGGATTATTATGTTATATCAGAATGGGACGCCCATACTTAACTATAAAATAGCATGGCTGCTGCAGCAGGGCCGGTGAGGAGTCTTTTCCCAGCGTAAGGATTCTGCTGCTGGTTTTCATCCTCACCATTTTAGCTAAGAAGCTAAGAAATTCATTGATTGGCATTAATAGTGAGACTTTAGTCTCGAAGGGGGGAATATGTGCTGTGTGATTTTCTTCCATAAGAGTGCGCCAAACAGTTCCCTCTATGGTCTTAACATATAGAGTTGTAGTGTTCATTGGGTTCAGAGGCACATTCCCAAGACTGAGATGTGACGTATACAACATCTGGAACTGTTTAAGACTTTGGAGATAGGATAGGTGTTAGGCTACGAAGGGGGCATATTATAGATACTATAAATACATGATAAGTTCTTTGTTCTGGGTGTCTCACATTGGCTCAGAGATGACCCGGACGTTTTGTCTGTAATTGGCATATATTCTGCTTTTGTAATAAATAGCATTACGCTATCAGAGCTTTTGTCTTTTGGGTCATTTCCTGAACACATCCCACTCCAGACTGCAGGTGAGCAACTGTATTGGGAACTAAACCACACCTGGTTTAGTTCTGGTTTAGTCCTGGTTTAGTCCTGGTTTAGACCTGGTTTAGTTCTGGTTTAGTCCTGGTTTATTTCTGGTTTAGTCCTGGTTTAGCCCTGGTTTAGTCCTGGCTTAGTCCTGGTTTAGTCCTGACTCTGGTCCCTGAAGTCCTCAGAGTGTGAGATGGTTCATATGGCACTAACATGTGGGAGATGTACTTTGGTGCTAGGCCATGGAGAGACTTGTGCACAAGAAGAGCTGCTTTAAAGTCTATTCTCTGAGCCACAGGAACCAGTGCAGAGACCTGAGCACAGGACTTATGTGCTCGTACTTCCTGGTTCTAGTCAGGACCCGAGCAACAGCATTCTAGATGTACTGCAGCTGTCTTAAGGCTTGTTTGGAGAGGCCAGTGAGCAGGCCGTTACAGTAGTCTAACCTACTGGTGAGCAGGCCTTACAGTAGTCTAACCTACTGGAGACAAATGCATGTATAAGTATCTCATTGTAGGGGAATAGGGGTTGCATTAAGGCATGTTTAAAATGTGAAAGAAATGTACCAGTGTGAAAGACCTCCTTTTAAAATGTTGGGTGAATTCCATCTGGAGCGAGGAGACGTTTGAGTCACTGTGTCCTGTAGTTGTAACGGACACAGGGTGAAACTGTGAAGAAAAGGCAGAAGGGCCACAACACCTCCACCTTTTGTAATGAAGTGAGAAAGTTTTAAGTTTTTCAGTGAGCTGTACATCATCCTGGAGGATTGTGGGTAGTCCATTTTATCCACATGTTGTCCTCCTTTGTGTTAGTCCCTTGTGTTAGTTTTACTGTTTGCCATGGTGTCGTCCTGGTTTAGATTCATCCTTATGTAACGGTAAAACGCACTTACTCCATCGTCCTTTTGAGTTTTACTGATTCTGTGGATCCACATCTCTGATACAATATCTGAACACATCCAACCGCACCAGAATCCTTTTGCACTGCTCAGTCACCTCCAGGAGGCACTCTACTGTAGAGTCTTCAATAAAAACGATGACCAGGGTGTGCAGCTTGTCCATCAGAGCTTCTATAAAGAGTACCTCTTGAGGATTTCTTGAGGATTTCTGCCGGAGAAGAGGATTTTCCTCCTCTTCTCCTCGACATCTATCAGGGGTTGAGCGATGTCACAGAACACCTTTACTAACTTTTTTAACTTAACACAGAGTGTTTTTGTCTGTGATTTTATTGTGCACAATGACTTCACTTGCTGCAGTTGCTGCTGCTGCACCTGCACCTGCTGCTCCTGCTGCCACAATCATACTGATGCCTGCAGTGAATGGGGCTAATATCAAGCCCACCATAGTTAACCAGCTCCATCGCCACAGGCGATTTTAGCAGCTTTTATGAGAATGCTCTTTCCTCTCAGTGGTTTTGTCACAGATCCAAAGCAGTTCAAGCACAATCTGCTTCATCCTCGCTTCTTGTATGTCAAACTGTGAGGGAAAGTCCTGAAAGTCGATTGGCTTGTCCAAAGTCCACCTTCTCTTTTGGGCCATTGTAATTCAGAAACAGCCCAGGACTTTGTGACCTGCAGCAGGATGGAAAAAGAAAACAGCCATTGTAGATTTAGGACAACTGCTCATGTCTGAGACACAGGGACACGTTTATTGGTTTTATTTTTGCTTCCCCTCTTTATTTTGCTTCCTAGGACACATATATATAAAACATAGCAACGCTATCAATCAAACCTGTTGCTGATGCTAGCGGGAGCAACCTCGGGGAAAGAAGGCACCTGATTGTTCTGTTATTAATATTCATATCTTGATTTACAGACACAATAGTGAAATAAAAACCCTAGGATCATGTAGAGCGGGTTAATACGAACATTGAAGACCAAAATAATGAGTCTGACAGCAGCAGTTACAGAGAGAGGGGCCACAGTTTTTACACAGAAAGTGAATTGGAGTCAGAGTTAAAGGAGCCAAATCTTGCCCATGATCACTTTTTGTTTGAACGCGGTGGCTAGCAGGTTAGCTACGTCCAGAGATATGTACAGTCTATGTTTGCAGGTTAGCTACGTCCAGAGATACATACAGGCTGTGCTCAGTTTAGATACTTTTGTGAAGTCAGGGTCACAAGAAATGTAGTTGATAAACATTTATTGGTGCACAAAGTCAGACATTAAAATTTTACATTTACAACAGAAATATGCCTGTGAGTAGAGTCAGGAATCAGAAGTTTACTCTTGGTTTTGACCTTGTTTAGTCTATCAGATGTTACAGGCTTTTTATCAAAGATCTTTAAGGCTTGTTTATACACTGACTGATCTGAGTTCCTGAATTCATGAGGGTGAGTTCCTCAGCCTGTCCCTGTGATTCAGGACAAATGAAATAAGGGTGTGTTTAAAAGTCCTGCTGCTTCCAGGGACAGACAAGACTTAATGTCTGAAGTTTAGGTTTGAGTCTAAGGTGATCCCAAGTTTGGAATTCAGAGAAATTAACACTCCTCTTGCTTTTAATAAAAATGTCAGGGTGTCTGTGTGTCCCTCAGCCGTTCAGGTCTGATCCATAAAAGAAAAATTTAAATCTGTCACTGGACAAAAAGTTTTAAAAGTTTCTATAAACAGTTTTATAGTGAAGACGTTTGGCTGCTGGACACTGCCTTATATCTATCTGAAGGGTCCAGCAGTAATCTGACCAGAACTGAAGAAGCCTCTTGGATGAGCAGCCAAACGTCTTCATTATAAAACTTTTTGTCCAGTGACAAATTTTAGTTTTACTTTTACTATAAAAATGTCAGGGGTTGAATTGTTCATATTTGTTTTGGAAAAGAACTTATGTTTTTTAATCCAGAGTCTCTTTAATCCAGAGTCTCTTTAATCCAGTGTCTCTTTAAGAGTCATTAAACCAGGGGGCTGGCCTTAGAGCTGTTTTTCTTTTGTTTTTCTTTTGTTTTTCTTCTTTGTTTTACAGTGTTCTCTTCTCTAAGACAGAACTTTGTTACATGGTGGATCCTATATGAAAACACATTGTTATACGATCTATTTTTGAATCTCACTTTGGTCATTTTCCACCACAATTTAATTATGATCTTACAGTGAAGAAGTTGTCATATTTTCTTACTCTTTCAGGCTTGTTAGAAAACATTGGGTCTGTCTGTGTACTTCTGTGTACTTGAAAGTTTAGCTGGAGCCTTTAGCAGTTGTTCAAACACATATTTATCTGTGATAGCTTTAAGTTTGTTCCTCTTCAGAAATGGACAGGATTTGAAGAAGCGAGGCTCAGGTCTTGTAACAGCTTGTTAATAAAGCACATTTAAACCATTCTAGTTCTTACCT
>KN471845.1:5603-21271 GCA_000787095.1 Periophthalmodon schlosseri
TCATTTCATTTATTCATGTCACTTTACACATGCATTCTCTGAGTGCAGATGACAGCTTGCGTAATGTCAGTCAATGTTAACCATCCTCAACAAACTCATATTTTAGAGTCCAACTATGGTAGTAGTAGTAGTAGTAGTGCAATATGTAGTCCAATGAGCATAGCAAATTGATGTTCGTATCAGTATTTTAGCAAATGTTTTATGATGTGGAAACAATTTAGCATTAACTTGCTCTACATAACTGGTTAAGCATTTGTTTGATTGATAGGTAAAACAACTTGTTGGTTTAAGTGATGTGAGTTTGTATTTGTCTAGAATGCGGTACCTACAGGTTTCTTGCTTTGTGTTTAAGAAGATTAGCTGCACTAATCGCTCTCAGAGGCTTTTCAGCAATCTCTACTTGGAACAATGAGCATTATTAAATTCCTGTGGCATAGATCTTTTGGATAGATGATGGAAATAACACTTACATTATTTTAGGGTTCACAAATTTTCCCAAAGCTTTTGTATTTCTTCATCAACAAATCTAGTTCATTTGCAACCTGGCAAAGTAGCATTAAAGATATTTGATAAAAGTCTAATTGTGATACTAAAGTTTAATAATTTCTGTTTGTCCACAGTCCCAGAAACCCTGGATAGAGAACACATTCTGCAAGCGAGAATGTGTGTATATGCTCACTGTGTCCAGAGAGCCCCACAGGTATGTGACTCCACTCTGGCCCCTTCCCAGAAATACTGCAGTGTGAGGCCAATGATGCTCTAATTGTACAGAGTGATAAACTCCAACCACCACTTCCCTACAATCAGTACACTTACAATATGTGTGATTTTTCAGAATAGTCCCAGTTTCAAAGAAGTGATATCATTAAGTCTTTCATATTTGTATTGCCTCGTTAGCATCAGAGGTTGATGCTATTGATGTTTTATGAAGGAAAACAATTCACTGCAGATACACGCTGGTATTTGACATGGTGATGTTAGAATGGAATGTACCAGTGCTATCATTGACATGTCAAATAGGTCCTGACTTTCAGAAGCACATTTGACACTACCACTTTTCTCATAATTGGCTATTAAATACAGTAAGTACTCATATGGCGCACCTTTTTAGAAGTTATTTTCTTTAAAGGTCTCTCATTGATCTTGCCCCATAATGCATTTTGTTCAACTCAACAGGCCCAGGGTATATTTCACACTGATTTTTTAAATATAATTTCAGATGCCTTCCAGGATGCCAGATTTGCCAACAGCTTGTTCGGTAAGTATTAATTCAGCTCATGTTGTGTCAACATAAAATAAAATCTTCACTGTTATGGTGCTATAGCATTTATATGCAGAACTGAGCTACTGCATGATCTTCAGTACAGTTAACCTCCTGGCTTTTGTGTCCCACTTCAGGTGCATTTATAGCAATAAGTAACATGTAGAACTGTTATTTCAAATGTCTAGGTGCTACTGTGGGCGACTTGCACGGCAACATGGCTTTACAGCCAGCATTGCTACCAAATATTCGGACGTGAGGTTGGGTGAGAATGCCAACCTGTCAGTGCCCGAGCTGGAGGAGTGGTCATTGGAGAAACACACAGAGGCCAGTCCCACAGATGCCTACGGTGTCATCAACTTCCAGGGAGGCTCTCACTCGTACAGAGCCAAGGTGAGAGGGCCTTTACATATGCACATTATGCAGATCAAGAATCACCTCAAATGTGTTTTACCTGGTGTTATTTTGAACATTTACAGTATGTGCGTCTGTCCTATGACTCGCGGCCTGACAACATCTTGCGGTTAATGTTGAAGGAGTGGCACATGGAACTTCCCAAAATCTTGATATCTGTCCATGGAGGAGTTCAGAATTTTGAGCTTCACCCCCGCATCAAGCAGGTGGTGGGTAAAGGCCTTATAAAAGCTGCAGTCACCACTGGGGCCTGGATTTTCACTGAAGGTGTCAACACAGGTATACGTTTGGACCTCTAAAGTCATCATTGAACCTCTTTGACTGAGCTATGAATGTAAAGGCAATTGATTGATGGTTTGCTTTACATCATGGGGATCACACATATCCAACAGACCCTCAGACCACCAAACCAGCAGACTTATTTCTTTGGTGCGCTGATATAGCAGAACCTGTAATACTGTCCCATAAGCATATCATTTGGCTGTTTTGTGCCCGAGGTGTGTCTACAGCCGCAAAGAGCTGCTAAGATGCTGTGGTCTATTACAGTGTTTAAATCATTACTCACAGGGGCCATTTACCCAGAGCCAGTGATTACTCTAATGCTTCTTTGGCACCCAGGTCAGCTTGGAAGGGCTCACAAATTACTGCTGAATCTCTCTTATCCATTAGTTTAGAGTTGTGGTTCAAACATCTGTGTTATACATCTACATCATTTCAAGTTTAAATTTGAATGCTTAAATTTAACAGTGAGTTTAAATATGACATGCATTCTGTTGTCAGTTATTTAGACTAATTCATTTGTATTGTTGATGCCTTCCCAATTAAACCACATAATGAATACATTTCTGCTTTGTGTCCTCTATAGGAGTAGCAAAGCATGTAGGGGATGCTCTCAAAGAGCATTGCTCAAGATCCTCTAAGAAAATATGCACTGTCGGCATTGCTCCATGGGGAGTCATTGAAAACAAGGATGATCTCATTGGCAGAGATGTAAGGCTCAACTTAATTATTTTTAAACGTTTTCTGTGAAATATGAAGAAGTCATCATAATTGGGTCATTATTTGTCTCTTTCTTGGCTTTTTGACTTTGGTGCTGCAGATTATCGCTCCTTACCAAACACTACTAAACCCTCTCAGTAAACTCAACGTTCTCAATAATCTCCATTCTCATTTCCTGTTGGTGGATGATGGCACTGTGGGGAAGTATGGAGCAGAGGTCAAACTGCGCCGAGACCTGGAGAAACACATTAACCTCCAAAGGATACATGCTCGTAAGATTACAAAAGGGTTGTTTTTGCTGCATGAATTGCAACTGCAACTTTATTTAGAATGCACTTTAAAAACAACCAAGTTGAACAAAGTGCTATAATATGACAAAGTTCACAGGAAGGATAAAATATTCAAACCTAGCTTTTCCTTTGGTGTGCAGGTATTGGTCAGGGTGTACCTGTGGTGGCCTTAATCTTAGAAGGAGGCCCTAATGTGATCTTAACTGTCCTGGAGTATCTTCAGGAGACTCCTCCAGTCCCTGTGGTGGTGTGTGAAGGCACGGGCCGTGCTGCTGACATACTGGCCTATGTCCATAAGCAAACTGAGGAGGGAGGGTAGGCAATGCCACGCAAACATGAGTGATATGTTTCACAAAATTGCTACTGTCTGTAGCCTATACTAAAACAATTGAACGTTTACTTAATATTTCCTTTTTACAGAAATCTTCCTGATGGAGTGGAGACTGACATTATTGCAACCATAAAGAAAACATTTAACTTCAGCCAGAGTGAGACTATCCACCTATTTCAGAACCTAATGGAGTGTATGAAGAGCAAAGAACTGGTAAATTTGTAAACCTGTAATCATCACAGTTTTAACCTCTTAATATATTAAATCAAGTAATTGCAGCATTTGCTATTATGTTTTTCTAGAGGTTAGAAAATCATAATATAAACATATCTCATTTTGATTGTATCTACCATCTTTTTTCCTGTAAAACAGATAACTGTGTTTTCAAGTTCAGAAGAACACCAGGACATTGATGTAGCTATCCTGAGAGCCTTACTTCAAGGTTGGTCAAAGACTTAAGCTGGGCCTTTTTATCTTCATGTAACTGATGAATGAATGCTGATAAATTTGAGTTAGAATATACTCCAATACTATACTCTATACTATGTTATGATTTTAGAAGGACAGTTGGCATTAGTAGGTTGGAGTTTCAAGATGATATGTTTTCATTGTGGCATAGATATGCTTTGACATAGATGTGCCCTTTTCTTTTTTGGTTCACGTGTTGCATTTTCCATTGAAGTGTTTGTTGTAAATTGATCTGATGACAAAAAGTTAAACTATTTTAGTTGAGGGCCAACCAACCATCTTTGTCTGCATATCTCCTATTAAACTGACCCGGTTTCAAGAAGCAAGTTTAGTCCAGACTTGGTTTAACCCTTGCAAGAGGTCAACTCAGACTTTTCATTTTCACACAGAGAGTTAACTTGAAACCTGAGTTGATCACCATGGCAACTCACTCTCTCTTTCTTTCTCTAACCTTGAGTCTAACCAGAGTCTGCTCCTGAAAGCGGATTTAATTTGATTTCCACTTTCATACATTTTGTTTCAATTAATAATTTGTTATATAACCCATTTAGTCAAGTTTATGAGTGTGATGTCAAGCAAATAGATCAATTAATTTAATTAACTGCTACCTTACTTATCAAATTAGATGTGCAAAATCTAAATGTAAACCTGTTTTCTGAAACGGGAAACACTTGGCTGGGTCGATCTGAGTAGGATAACTCTGAACCCAGATTTAAACTCAGTAGATCAACCTGCTTTGTGAAACTAGGCCACTATCTGTTCTCTCAATAAAACTTTGGACCTGTCTTCTATGTTCCTTTAAGTTGCAGATTTGCAGGAAATGACTTTGAGGGTTCTTATTATTGTCCATGCATCACAAACAGAATTTCTGTTTATGTTGTCTAATTATTAACTGTACCTAAAATACAGACATTCTCAACAGGGCATGACCCTCACAAAGGTAACTTAAGTAAAACAGTAACAAACCGAAAAATATACTTCCCCACTAGTGTTTAGTTGGCAGATACAGAAAATGGATGACCTGAAGCACTTTGTAACAAGATTTTATATATAGTTTCAAACTGAATGTCTTGATCCTTCTTTCAAATGACCATTACCATGCATTTAGTGGGTTTGACCCACTAAATGCTGCTGCACTCTGTATATTTTTTATCTGTGTTGGCCCTCTCTAATCCAGAGAGATGTGCGACTCAACTATAATTTGTTGTTATTTTATTCATATTTTTTCCAGGTACAAATGCATCTCCCTTTGATCAGCTAGTCCTGACAATGGCTTGGGACCGTGTTGACATTGCCAAGAATCACGTGTTTATTTATGGACAGCAGCTAGTGGTATGTTTCTCTGTGCGAGCATGTCTCCCAGTCTCTAGAGACATTTGTTTAGTATCGGTCTCAAACCCTCAGAATTACGGTACCCAAAATGATCTAAAATATCTGATGACGACAAACGGCACTATTAGCATAGCCAAGGGGCAAAGCTAGGACAAACTGCCCTGAACTTTGTGTTTTTACTGCAACCTAATTTTTTTATACAGTAGCCTTATAGGTTAAACTTACTGGTTGTTGCTTAATAAACACTGACTCTCTGCTTGGCATACATACTGGATATAGCATTCTTTTGTTGCAGGTGAGCTCTCTTGAGCAGGCTATGCTGGATGCACTTGTGATGGACAGAGTGGAGTTTGTGAAACTGCTTATAGAAAACGGTGTGAGCATGCACCGGTTTTTAACCATCAGCCGACTTGAGGAGCTTTACAACACTGTAATGATTCAAACAGCCATTACTGATACATTGGTGGATTATAAAAATTACTGTCTATTTTTTTTTTACGTATTTATTTTACAGAAACAGCACCCAAACAACCCTACACTTTTACACCTGGTCCGGGATGTGAAACAGGTCGGTGTCTTTCAGCATTGATTTAAAAGTGAAATTATATGAAAGTACTTTCCTTTATAACTTATTGGTACCTTTCAGAGCCATCTCCCTCCAAACTATAAGATCACACTAATAGATGTGGGCCTGGTTATTGAGTTTCTGATGGGTGGGACTTACAGGTGCAATTATACTCGGAAACGCTTCAGAATCATTTACAACAATCTCCATGCCAACAACCGGGTATGAGTGTCTGCTGCTTCATTGTGTTTTACAAATACTTGTAACATACCATTCATTACATTTAATTTTGCTTTTTTTAAATTTTGCATATGCAGCGGGCAGGGCGGCACATACCAGGTCCTGGTTCCCATTTGCGAAAGAGTCATGAGTCTTTTAGCATGCAAGCTGACAAAAAGGAAAAAACAAGGCACAACCAATTTATCAAGACAGCACAGCCATACAAACCAAAGGTAAGACTTGGTAGATGCATGTTTTAGTCAAACCTTCTTTGAGACTAAATATAGACCCTGTAAAATATTTGCCTACATTTTAGCCCGAGACATCTATGGATCAAAACAAAAAAAGAACCAAGGAGGAAATTGTGGACATTGATGATCCAGAGACACGGCGTTTTCCTTACCCTTTCAACGAGCTTCTTGTGTGGGCTGTGCTTCTGAAGAGGCAGAAAATGGCACTGTTCTTTTGGCAGCAAGGAGAAGAAAACATGGCCAAAGCATTGGTGGCCTGCAAACTCTGTCGATCCATGGGCTATGAGGCTAAAAAAAGTGATGTTGTAGATGACACATCTGAGGAGTTTAAAGAATATTCAAAGTATGGTAACTATAACTTAATGACATGTTTATGCACTTACAGTGTCACAGCTAACATAACATATTGTTGTTTTTTTTTTTGGTTTTTTTTTTTAGTGAGTTTGGGACCCTGGCTGTAGATCTACTGGAACAGTCCTTCAGACAGGATGAGACAATGGCCATGAAGCTGCTAACCTATGAGCTCAAAAACTGGAGTAATTCCACCTGCCTCAAACTCGCTGTTTCATCCCACCTTCGGCCATTCGTGGCTCATAACAGCACTCAGATGCTGCTGTCAGATATGTGGATGGGGCGGCTAAACATGCGGAAGAACTCTTGGTATAAGGTCCATGCACGCTTTTGTTCTTTGTCTTTAACAATAACAATAATGAACTAAACTAACACTCAAGTTTCATTTGAAAGTTGCCCTAATCATATCAACCTATGAACATAAAACCATGCACTGAATAGACTTACCTTATGTCCAGGTGATTCTGAGTATCCTGGTGCCTCCTGCCATACTGCTGTTGGAGTACAAATCCAAAGCTGAGATGGCTCATATCCCTCAGACGCAAGATGATCATCAGATGACAATGGAAGACAGTGAAAGTAACTTCCAAAACACAGTTGAAGACATTCAAATGGTAGTTTTTAGATTCTCAAAATCTATGGTGTGCCATTTTACAGTATTCCATATGTTTTATCTAACTAGTTTATGTTATTACTTTACAGGATGTGTTTAAAGAGAGCAGAGTGCATGAGCATGTTGAGGGGAAACATGACATGGAAACACAAATTCGCTCCAGAAAACTTCCTCTAACCCGGAAAATCTACGCCTTCTATCATGCTCCCATAGTCAAATTCTGGGCCAACACGGTATGCATTGACAGGTGGAAGTTACATGCACTCTTCATCTTAATGAGGAAGCTTCTCTTTGTCCACACTAACGGTCTTCTGTGTGTCTATTCTGTCAGCACTCTCACAGTCATAGTGTGGATAATTGTATTTTTCGGGAGTGAAGTAATAACTGTACTTAGTTTATATAAGGAAAATACCATGTTGATGAATATTATTCTAATATATAAAATGTCTTCTCTATAGTAAAGTACATGATAATAAGAAAGTGATGTTACTATAGCCTTACACAGAGTAGTTGTAGAGTTGTCATAATCACATTGTGTCATTTGAATCCTTTCTCACATGCATTTGTTTATATAAGCCTGAGGCAAGTTCACATGAACCCAGAGGCCACTTGTGTTTCCAGGAGCAGGTGACTGAACAGGCTCTTGGACTGAGATGGGTGTTTAGACTGTAGATACTATCTCTGAGAGGTTGCGCTTATCTACCTCTGCTGTTCATGTGTCGTGACTTTACATTAATACCTTATCTGCCTACACAAATGGCTTGTCAAGCCATGGTAATCTTTGAATATATTAAGGTTTTCAAAACAGCATGTAAATTTAGGCCATAGGTCTTTTCCCCACTGTTTTATTTGTAATGAGCATATTGTAATCCAATGCTAGTACAAAATTCACAGTTCAAGATAAAGTTCAAGATACAGTTTCAGATGGCATCAGTTTGTAAAGCATACAGTGACTAAAACCCAGGTTTATAATATGTATGTGTAATACATTAAACATGTCCCCTTTTTAAGTTGTAAGTGTATTGAGAGAAATATGGATTTTTTTTTCCACAGACACAGCCCTTAACCACCCAGCTCACCACCAGCTGAGCTTGAGGAGCTCTTCAGTCCATTGAATACTGTTTTGTCGTTTCCCTTTTAAGGGCCTAACATTACTCAAAATATTTTTAAGAGGGATCTCCTCTTCTTCACTGTATCTATTGGTTTTGACTTTGTCTTGTCATGTATTAAAACTCTACACCCAAAGGGAAACATAAAAGACCAAATGTTGTCACTAATTTCAATGGTGTCTTTTGGTTTGTCAGCTTTTCTACATTGCCTTCCTGATGCTCTACTCGTACGTGGTACTGGTCAGAATGCCTGAGTGGCCCTCTCCCCAGGAGTGGATTGTCATTCTCTACATATTTTCATCTGCCATTGAAAAGATTCGAGAGGTAATTTACCTTTGGACTTTAGTTCAAAGTGCTATCAAACACTAACTGCATTATTTGTCTTCATGTGTTTTTAGATGTTCATGTCTGAAGCTGGCAAAATAAGCCAGAAGATAAAAGTGTGGTTTGGTGAATATTTTAATGTTTCCGACTTTGTGGCAATTCTGACTTTCTTCATTGGCTTTGGTCTGAGGCTGGGTGGAGAGGATACCCGCAACCCTGGAAGGACAGTTTATTGTCTCAATATAATCTTCTGGTATGTGAGACTGCTTGATATACTTGCTGTCAACCAACAAGCTGGACCCTATGTCATGATGATTGCTAAAATGGTGAGTCGTGTGTAGCAATTTTTTGTTATTTGGTGACGGTATGGCTCAACTTTTGATCTGCTAAATATGTGAAGCATGTAACGTTTATACACTGTTAAAGGTTAAGGGTAAGACAAATATATCAAGATGATAATGTCTGGCTCATTTTCAATATTTCAGCATGCACCTATGTTGAAATCAGGTATTACCAATCACTGTGTTTGAGCCTTCATACCTGTAGAACCATCATCCCTGTGATGTGTTGTGAGTGCCCCACGCTAGATTAGAAACACTGTTTGTGGCTATCCTGAGGGCGTTACTTCAGTGGTCAGTCTTTTAGCACCAGTCTGGTTTGTCTTGTTTGGCTGCCAAACTGAGTCTCAACCTGTGACATAGAACCCAATGTAGGCTCTGTGTACTGATGTGCTGTTGCCTCCCTATGAAAGAGCAGTAAATATGTTCTCACT
The DNA here is from genome assembly GCA_000787095.1 of Periophthalmodon schlosseri. NCBI lineage: Eukaryota > Metazoa > Chordata > Actinopteri > Gobiiformes > Gobiidae > Periophthalmodon > Periophthalmodon schlosseri. The sequence continues at coordinate 14,903 of KN471845.1, forward strand.
ACATGTATCGCATGTATTTCAGGTGGCCAACATGTTTTACATAGTGGTGATTATGGCTATTGTGCTGCTAAGTTATGGGGTGCCCAGAAAAGCCATTCTGTACCCACATGAAGAGCCCAGTTGGACGCTGGCCAAAGATGTGGTGTTTCAACCATATTGGATGATGTATGGGGAGGTGTATGCCTATGAAATCGATGGTAAGGACGATGAACCTGGTAGGGAAGATTATGAGGGTAAGGACAATTTTTTCAAAGCTTCTCACCAGAGCACGAGAGCTGATTGTCGCACAAAAAGCACTGAAAATCAAACCCACTCAATGTAATCATTGTATTACTCACAGCTCATTACTCATTCACATGTTGAGATCCATGCGTAGAAGCAGCATCGACTGCCTCGACTGCAGAAGATGATCTGTGTAAAAGACGGCAATTATCTGATCAGTCAGTGCATTTGAAGCTTAGGTGGAACAAAACATCCTATTAAAACTAATTTCTCACTTGGTTTGTTATGCAAGACAACACAATAGACCAGAGATTATTGATTTTGATGGCAATATTAATTTGGAATACCTAAAGGTTTGTGCAGTCTTTTTAAATACTGTATGTTTTCAGTGAGATTAATCTAATTTTGTTTATGTTTGCACTTGTTATATTTTTCCCAAAATATGTTCTAACTGTAGCCTCAGTTTGTGTATTTTCTAAAGATGTGGTGCAGGTAGTGAGTGTGAGGTAGGATACCATGTGATTTTCTGTATTGTTATTTCTTCCCACAGTCTGTGCCAACAACACTGAATCTAATGTTAAGAATTTATGTGCAGCAGGAGTTTGGCTGACTCCTCTCCTGCAAGCTGTTTACCTCTTTGTACAGTATATTCTAATGGTCAACCTCCTCATTGCCTTTTTCAAGTGAGTGATGGCACATTTCTTTAGATTGTTGTAACTTGTTTTTAAACTATATTTTCATGTTTTATAGTAACGTCTACATTCAAGTGAAGTCCATCTCAAACCTTGTGTGGAAATACCAGCGATACCATTTTATCATGGCCTACCATGAGAAGCCTGTTCTGCCACCTCCATTTATCCTCCTTTGCCATATATACTCTCTGTTCTGCACATGTAGGAAGCGGAAGAAGGAGAACACTTATGGACCAAGTACAATCACTGTATTCTTTCTAACTAACCCAAATGCAATAAAAAGTTAAATGTCCTCTACATGCTATATTCTTTTTTATTTCAGAGCTATTTCTCACTGAGGAAGACCAAAAGAAGCTTCATGATTTTGAAGAGCAGTGCGTGGAGACATACTTTCATGAAAAGGATGATAAGTTTCACTCTGGGAGTGAGGAACGCATACGCCTTACCTCTGAAAGGTACTAAAAAGTTTACTAGTTACCCTTCAGTGTCACAGTGTAAGGAGCATTGTCAAATTTAATGCTAAATTATTGTCATTTTCAGAGTTGAGACCATGTGTATGCAACTAAAAGAAGTTGGGAACAGGGTCAACTACATTAAACGCTCTTTGCACACACTGGACTCTCAGATTGGCCACCTACAGGACCTTTCAGCTTTGACGGTGGACACTCTTAAGACCCTCACTGCTCAGAGAGCGTCTGAAGCCAGCAAAGTCCACAATCAGATCACCAGAGAACTGAGCCTTTCCAAAAATGTAGTCCCCTGCATTGCTCCTGTGCCTATGGACACTGGACCTCTCTCCAAATCATCCATGATTGGAAAATGTAGTTTAGGGACTTATTTTGGCTCCTCCTATCCTCAGACAGGAGTTAATATGGCGGATTCTCTGTTTGGGGCTACAAGTGAAACTGGCCGCAGATTCATGGGAAAGGACCCTAGTCTGAGTCCAGAGAAGAGGGGCATGTTTGGGCTTGGGCCATCCGCTGTAGAGGCTGGCTCCTTTAGCAGCGCTGGCCCCAGTGCCTTTGTCCAAAGTGCTGTGGCCTTGTCCCCTCCGGAGCTGCCCCTCCGAGGCCACTCTCTCACACAGAGTAAACTGAGCCGTCCATACGAGCCGGGCTTTTCCGACTCGCCCTCCAGCCTGCCCAATGTGCCCTCAGGTGGGGCTCTCTTCCACATCAGCAGCACCCCATCCAGCCAACCTCAAATGACTTCATCTGGTTTTGACCAGGCGCCCGTGCAGCTAGAGAGCACAGCTGTAGAGTTTGGGGCGTTTGTGGGTAAGTGTCAGAAAGAGGAAGGCTCTTGTGTAGTTGCGAGTGAGTGTGGGTGTGTGTATCCTACTGTTATTGTTATCTCCAAGACTTCAGGCTCTGCTCAGCCTGTTCACTTGCCTGCTTGCACTGCAAAGCCTCAAAACAAAGTGGGCTTCGGACAAGTGGGGGGGGTGGGGGGCTTCAGTGGCTATGACAACCCAGCCTTCTGCAAAGACGAGGACACAACGGATATCGTCAGCAGAAGTGAAGAAACTCGTCTGAATGTTTCCCGGGGCATTATTCCTGAAGTAGCATCAGAGAACCAACACAGGCGCATAGAGCAGGGAGAGCCTCGCTGGGCTCTCGCCGTGGGTGCAGGTCAAAGCAGGAGACAGGTGCTAAACCACAAGAGGAAAACAGCAAGTGTGCCCAGTTCAATAAGAGGTTTGAGTCTGTGCTAAAGCTTGGTCTGCAGGGTGCTGGTGCCTGTCCATCTTCAGATCATCATTTTCTGGTCCTAGTAGGTTTGTCTGTCTGGGCTTTTATATTTCATGTGGGTGTGGCATCATTAAAACATACAGTAAATCTTTACATTTGGGTTTTCCTGTATTGATCATGGTATATTTTAATGCTTTTGTATTGGGGAATTCTGACTTGACCTTTTGTTTTAACACTAAATATGGTTAAATATAATTTGTGAATAATTTTCAAGGAATAAAAATTTTAAAAGAAAAAATGGCTAATAAACTAAACTTTATTTTTATTTTATTGCATTTCAGGACATAAAGACAGTTTGGAGCTCGAAGACTCCTCACCTAAACCTGGCTGTAGCACACAGCAAACGCCGGATGCACAAACCAGACCACAGGTAAGCCTCTTGATGTTTTCAAAATGAGTTTAGTCTTCTGTTCAATGTTGGTACTTGTTTCCACAGTCTGAAAGCCATGGTCACATGAGAGCAGTCAATTCTTATGCTGGCTTCACAGAGTTTGGCCGAAACCCTGGTTTTCTCCATCCAGACTCAAGTAAGACTTCAGTTCTTTACATTCATATATAAATATTTTTTGCAAATTGAAATTACTTGGGACTATTTTAATTGTGGGTTCTATTTAAAGCATTTCTCAAAAAAATCTTTTCTGTAGCTTTGAAGAGGGACAAGAGCAGAGTTTCAGCTGAAGACATTCTCATTCATGAGGACCCTAGAACTGCTTTACTGGTGAGTATTACATCATACATTACTCTCAAGTTTGTGATTACCATAATTGTCTTAAATCTTTCATCTAGCTGTGGACATGTTAACATTCTATGTAAAAAATGTCTCATCTAAATCTTTTTATTTGTCCATCAGGAAAGGGTGCAAATCAAATCAGCCCAAACTAGTAGCCTGTAAGTATCAGACTTAGATTTATAATATATAACAGATATTTTGAAGTATTGCTGCAATGTGTTGATATATTTTTCATACACACATTTGAGTAAATGATCAACAGTTTCTTTGGGTTACAGATTAGATTGATGGTTTTACCATGGCTAATTATAATTCAGTGATGATAATATACACTAGAGCACTCTTAATAGTTTTTCATTGTCATCATTTAAGTATTATCCTGTTCTATGATGTTATGATTACTCATTTTATTTTACTATGTTGTCTTGTCAGACGAGCACCAGGGGAAGATACTTTGAATGGTAAGATGTGTATTTATGATTAGTTTTGTTACAACAGCATCTCAGCCTCTCTTGCTCCATTACTATACTTTATAGACGGATTAAAATGGCATGGATTGTTTTAAAAGAATGAAAATAAGCCTCATTGACACATTTCTTACATTAAGTTTGCTGTCTGTAGCCCTCTCCCTTTCATCCTGGCATGGGTTATTTTACCGTTACTATGGCAAGGTTTTGTTTTGGTTCACAGTGCTGTTTTATTTCTGTGGTTCCAGCCGCAGTTTCTCTGTACACGCCTCGGCACACTCACCTTGGAGCCAGAAAGGACTGTGAGTAACCCTCACTGACCGATCAAACAGCATCAATATTTTAGGCAGGATAATTGGACCACAAATTTCAGCCAAATCAATTCAAAATAATTCATCCTCAACAAGATCAAATGACTGAGAGCCATTTAGCTTGTGATCACTGCACCCTGATTTACAGATATTCACTTTTAGTTGAGTTGTGCCTGAACCTGAGCTGCGTGTTTGTGGTAAAACAGGAATGGTGTTAAAGAGGCACCTGCTGGACTATGCTGGAACTACACTAGATTTTCCTTTATATGAGCTTGTTTAGACTTTTTACTAAACTAGTATCATTACTACTGTTATTTTAATGTGAATCTAATATTAACTAATATGTTTTTATAGCTATTGGCTCACCATTTAAACCCATGGAAAATTATCAATACTCAGGTGAGACATATTTAAAACGTATAAAAAATGCCATCATAATTTGCCTTTGCCCATAATGAGTATTGTGGTGGCTTGTTGATGCAGCTGTGGAGCGGAACAACCTAATGAGGCTGTCCCAAAGCATTCCCTTCACCCCTGTACCCCCTAAAGGTAAGACCTGGTACTTTTCAGTTTGCCAGATACATAATGGTAATAACATACAAGAAAACGCTTTTAGGGCTTCATTTGGAATAAATCTTAAAACATCAAATACCACATATTTCGTATATTTATATAGCTGTTTACATTGTATGCTATTTTGGATTATAAGACATTTTCAAGAAAAATGGAGTGGTCAAAATCTCATTAGTGTGCAATCATTAAGCAAAATCATTTGGCAGCAGCAATGGACAATAAAGGCTTTGCCAATAACAACTGAGAAAATGTTATGGGTATAGGTAGATTAATACTACTAAAAGTGTAAATGTTTAGTTTTTCTTTTTGGATACTCTAGTGTTGTCATTAGATGTCAGACAAAAAAGTAACTAGCCCAACCTATTTTTGCCTGGGAAAAAATGTAACATGAATGTAAACATTTGATGACATTTGATTCCATTTCATGCTTTTGTGTCTTTAGGTGAACCTGTCACTGTGTATCGCCTGGAGGAAAGTTCTCCTAACACAATAAACAATAGCATGTCTTCCTGGGCCCAGCGTGGCCTTAGTGCCAAAATCGAGTTCCTTAGTAAAGAGGAGATGGGTGGGGGTCTTCGGCGCGCTCTCAAGGTCCTCTGCACATGGTCCGAGTATGACATCCTCAAACCAGGCCACCTGTACATTGTCAAGTCCTTCCTTCCAGAGGTGGTTCAGACCTGGCAGAGCATCTACAAGGAGGAGACTGTGCTGCATCTTTGTCTCAGGGTAAATACTTTCTGTATCACTATACAACTTCAATTATTGCACACTAATCATATTAATGCAGGGAGTGGTGGTCTATTAAGCTTAAAGCACTTAAAACGTTCTTATTGAAGTGACATTGGCTTTTATTTTGTCTGTCTTTAGGAAATTCAGCAGCAGCGAGCTGCCCAGAAGCTCACATTTGCCTTCAATCAAATCAGGCCTAAAACAATTCCTTATTCACCAAGGTATTTATTCTGAAAAACAAAGCTACAGCTAAATGCGTTGCTTCTAATATTTAGTTGTCATTCCAGTCTGGTGTTGGTCTCACTTAATGCAAAGCACACCTGCTTTTGTGTGCCCAGGTTTCTGGAGGTGTTTCTGCTCTATTGTCACTCTGCTGGACAGTGGTTTGCCATAGAGGAATGCATCACTGGGGAGTTCAGAAAGTTTAACAACAACAACGGAGAGGAGATTGTTCCCACAAATTTATTGGAGGAGACGATGCTGGCTTTCAGCCACTGGACGTATGAGTACACCCGTGGAGAGCTGCTGGTGCTCGACCTTCAGGGTGAGTCTGGGGTTAGAAATAAAAAGGTGAAAGGAGAGGCTGTTGTAACAGGTCCTCTTGTCTTTGTTCTGGATGTTGTAGGGGTTGGGGAGATTTTGACTGATCCATCTGTCATCAAGAGTGGTGAGAAGGGGTGAGTGCTGACGCCTACATTTACACCTTTTGTTTTAAGAATAATATGGATAATGATTCATGCAACTTTGAATGTACTTTTCAAATCGATTTGATGTTTATCAAGGTTCATTGCTCTAGTTTTATTGTATTTGACTACTGCAGGTCATATGATATGATTTTTGGTCCTGCCAACCTGGGGGATGATGCCATCAGAAATTTTCGTGCAAAACACCACT
>KN471845.1:30478-52041 GCA_000787095.1 Periophthalmodon schlosseri
TTTTTTTTTTGGGGGGGGGGGGCTATCACTAATTACAACACGTCTTCAGCTCAGGACAAGGAAGAAAGCTGCAGGTTTACCATTTCCACGCAGAAGGAGCAGTAGTTGATGGGCTCATTCTTGATGTAAATGTTCATGAGAGGGCTCGGTCTCCCACAGCTCTCACAGGGACCAAAAGTGGCCGCTACAAAGGTTTGGTCACACATGGTCACAGGTTCTCAGCAGCAGACACGCACCTAAAGGAGAGATGCAGAGACAGACTTTATCTTTGACCACTTGGACTGCTTCACTGTGAGGTAAGTAGTTAGTAATCTACTCCAGCTTGATCCCTCTTTGAATTGCAGAGCAGAGGAGCCATGTTGCTATTCTGGGAACTGAACAACTCAACAATTCAACAAGCTATTCAATGCAAATCTCTGTTTCTGAATTAAACAACTGCTTCTTCATCTTCAGTGTAGAGTCACGTGCTCTGAGAAGGAAAAATGGCATTTTATCATTGCCACTTATAAAATTAGCCTGCTGATAAATAATTCTATAATATATAGCTTGTTGATTATACAATTAGGATAGAACTACAATTTCCTGAATTCATCACCCCTTTAGTCACATCTTTACACTTCAGTGTGAGCCACCTGCACAACTATGTATGTAACATTACAGCAGCAGACTATTGTTAAAATAGTCCAGAAACAAAATTAATTAAACTAAAACCATGATAATAAAAATGTATTTTGTTGTGTAGACTTACCTCAACAAAATGTATTTTCTCCCTTCTGTAGGTGTGGGTCAGTGTACCTTGAGATTTCCAGTGAAGAGGATTGTCAGCAAGTGACAGAGTGGGAGCAGTAAGCTTCTTAACAAGTGTTTACGCCACACGCTGCTTTTACTTCTCTACTTCTTCCTGTATGTCACTGCGATACTACTCGCGTCTACTTAGTTCAGATAACTGAACTGATTACAAACACATACAACGCAGTCCCACAGTCAAACAGAGAGTTGAATTCTTTTATTTTATACTTTTACAGATGACATTTATTACAAGTTTCTTAATTCTTCTTAACAGTGAACACATTCACTAAAGCACAGCTACCGGAAACTACAAACTGTCCATTTTGTCTCTAATGTACACATGGACCCGAGAGGGGCTGATGGTATGTACCAGAGTGAGAGCAGATATCATGGTGTGAAATGTCCTTACAGTGGTCCAGATAATGAGAATGCTGATAAATAGATATGCATTTAAAAGACTTCTTTTATCATGTATCTTATATCCAACTCTTCTTTTTAGGCTGTACACACTGATTCCAAGAAAGACTAAAATGCATTGCCCAGTGCCCTCTTAAAGTAACAAGTCCCTGAAAGAATACTGCTTTTTTAGGTGAATACATTACAATTTTATGTATTGTATGTATTTTGTCTATTTTATTTCTTACTACTAATGGCCTATACAATTTGCAATAAAACAATGCAAGACACATCACTTAGAAAAACAAGTGTCCGCACCCTTGGGGGCTGGCTCAGTGACCACAGTTTAAGTGTAGAGGTGATTAGAAAGTATCCTATGCTCCAAGTCATGATGAAATGTTAAAAGTGCATTTTGGGACAGTGCACTTCAACAGAGGGACAATAAAAGTACTGCACGATGCCACAATGCGTGTAAGTCAGGTAAGGCTTTGTCCTCAGTGTACAGCTGAAATGGTGACGTATGTTTGAAACATTCACATAGTGGATTCAGTCACTGCTAAAGTAAAGTAATTACTTCCAACTTAGTTTGTTGAATATATTCTCACAAAACTAAATGATAACTTTATATATTCTCTTGACGATTAGTTGTATTCAGATCCTTCATGTCTTTTTTTTTAAATTAATGTACACATTGTGGTGCCATGCAAAAAGTAATGTCAGAAGGCAAGAAAAGTTTGAGAGGAGAAAGAGGCAAGTATGGTTGAGGGTAAAAAATAATGGCACAGTAGGAATGGTAAAATAAAAAGTGCTAAATATGAGACAATAGGACCAGTTACACACAATCATGAAACAGGCTTCTTTCAAGAGCATTTTCCAAAAATGTCCAGCAACTCTCAACTGCACTGCAGTTTGTCTTAAGTTAAAGCGTGCCATGCAGTTTGATCTGGATAATGGTTAAGCTTATGCACCTTTGTCAACAGCATCTTATTATTATACATAAGAAGAAGGAGGCCCGATCAAAGGTCTTGCATGTGTGACAAACAGCCACATAACAATAAAATTATCAAGTGCATTGTGCGATTAACAAATGTGTGGAAACGGGAAACATCAACATAATATGACATATTTTTGGTAGCAGAAGCCTGTGGGGCTTTCTTAGCTACTTAACAGGAAAACATGTAAAAGAGAAGTAATAACACTGTTGTAAAGCTGGAGTCATTTGAGGCAAACTATGGCTGTGATACTTTCATTCTTTTCTTCTCTACATGGTACACAATACAATGACAAAACTAAAATAAATAAATAATCATGATAAAATATTTCAAGATATGACAAGTTGACAAAAGGGGTATAAGAACTGTGTGTGCTGTTTATGTGGTGTGAACAATTTGATGTAGAATAGAGCAGTAAACAGGCAAGACTGAAGCAAATTAACCTGCAATCAAAACCTGTGTTCCCATTATCTCAAACAGAGGAAAGGAGACCAATAAAGACAACAAGCATGTTTTAAGAGTGTGCACTTGTTACTACAAAATCTGATACTCAAAATTCTTTTAGTTGAAGTAGCTCTAAAGCAGGAATAATGGCTACATGATTAGTTTAAATTATATGTAATAGTAATGATTAATACAGGCTGTTTAGGTGTATAAACTGAGAAATTTGAGGTGACTGTCGCACATTGGACTCATTTTTGTTCTACGTTAACATGGCTTATACTGCACACAGACTTATTGTTTGTTCTAACAGCATTCAGCTCCATGAGGCCACATTTTTATAGCAATATGAGATGATTGATCACACAGAGGAAGGCAAAGCACAGGGATCGTAACAGGCAACCAGGGTCTAAAATGGGACAAATCTATGACTCTATTTTGGTAAGTCGTAGGCATTATACAAGCAGAAGATGAATGCAGGTTGATTTTGCATCCCCTGAATTATAGAAAATGTGTTTGTGCGTAGGTTCTTAATCCGTATTAAATCTTTACCATTTAATGAACGAAATCAGGCCAAGTTATGGCATAGAAGATAAGAGCAATTTTGTGTGAATATGTGTGTCAAAAGTCCACGGGATTTTGAAGAGTCACTTTGCAGCCATTTAATGCTTTTGAAAGGTTTTGTTGTATAAATAAGTGTTTTGTATTACATGTGTTATGTAATTTTTCATTGCCTGCAACAAAATACATGATTTGTCTATTGAATATTCTAAAAGCAGGAAAATGCAGGAGGTTCAGTCCAGGTTAGACTCGTGTGAGGAAGCTCAGGTTGAGTGAGCTGGGAATCTGGATGGTTTCCAGAGCGAGAGAGGAAGGGTTGAATGGGAAAGTGACCGGATAAATCATCTTGGTGTCCATCAACAAATGGGGACTGTCACTGCGGTCTCGTAGGCGCGTCTACAATAAAAAAAATAAAAGAGATACAGCATGAACAAAAATGATGTACAACATGAGCACCGTAGGATGGCAGTCATTTTTTTTTATTCTGTAGTGAATCAAATAATTAGTACTTAACAGTATAAATGTTACACACATTGATTACATCTGTTTAATTGAAATGAGCTTTACATTTTACCTGTATTGTCCGTATGAATGCAACAGATACTCTTTCTTCAAACTCGTTGACTGGAGTGTAGAGATTCAACACCTTCACAATCTGCAATGGGCAACAGAGATGTCACTAATCACCACAATGAAAAACCCTAAAGATTATCTATTCTAATCACTACAATGAAAAACCTTAAAGATGATCTATTCTTCTACCATTCGATTTGTACCTGCGCAGTGGTGAGGGCCTGGCACATGGAGCAGATGGCCTCTGCGTCTTCATCAGTCTTCTTCTTCACCTGTAGCAGCTGTGCAGCCTGAATCAAAGGCTCCAGAGTCTCTTTGGCTCCACACCCCATCAGCCCCTTGTCCCTGAGCCACTCCTCCAGCTGGCTCACGTTATACCTGTGCAACATGGCTCTTTAGTTTGGACAAAAATGACCAAAATGAGACGTTTAGCACCTCATGTATACAATGTTTTCTACCTGATCTGCATGCCTTTGCTCCAGGAGCACATGTCCTTACGTAGCAGCAGGTTGTTGAGGGTGGCAGCTCCGATGATGTAGAACTGCTGCTTCACCACCTGTTTGATGAGCTCAGGGTCCATGCCGTGCTGACACATGGTGGAGTGGAAGGCGCTGAGCTGGCGCAGGATAGAGTCAAGAGTGTAGATGCCCTCATCAGCGATACTGGACGTCCTCTTTCGGAGACCTGTGGGCTTCACCCCTGACACGCCCTGAATGGTCTCATGCTCTAACATTCCAGGGACTGGGTACAATACACATGCACATCAATTTTGTCCACCACTTGTTCTTAAGTAACTCAGTAAATAAAGCCTACATGCACTTACCTATCATGGGCAATAAGATGTTATCCATGCATTTGACCAGCTGCTGGTAAATCTGGATGGCAAGGTCACTGATCACCTGTCTGTACTCGGCCAAGTCAAAGTTTGACAGGCAATGTTCATTTTGCCTTGAAGAATTGTGTTTCATGAAGGCCTGACAAACACAAATACCTTCATCATTTACAATACTTTTACTAAGTATCACTAATTTATGTCCTATGTTTCTTACCTCATCTCCACTGTACTGTTTCAGACAATGCAAAAAGCGGCAGGTGTTTGCGAGCCAGAATGAGACGGTCTCAAAATCATCACCACGTTTCTGAGGAAGGAAAAAGATTTGTTACAAAGGAAAAAAAGTAAGTGACACATGTATTACTCATGCACCGGGTGCAGGACACCTTTAGGATCTTCTTAATACTGTTGATGGTGGAAGTGAGCAGAGTACGGACTTTCTGATCATCGTTTACATAATCAGCATGTCTTAGACACATAAACAGGATGTAAGCGGGAAGGCCTGGGATAAGATTCACTGCCACGCCTCGAGGTTTCAGCTCTGTAAAAAGAGTATAAATGTTGAATATTGTATAATAATTATAGAATAAAAATGCCATACATTACTATAGTTTTCTAATCACCAAGAATAAGGTTCTTGACTAGTTTCATCTCATCCTCCTTCTTGTACTCCAACATTCCCTGGAAGTCCTTCTCTCTGCGAGGAATATTGACTGGGTGAATAGGCTCCTCCACCATCTGTCCTGGAGATGTCTGGCCCTCAGTCTGGCCCGCTGAGAAGAACAGCATACAGTGGATTATAATACCATATACATAATACATTTTTGAAGCATTTTATATACGAACTATAAGCACAGGGCCCATAACAGTTGACAGGAGTAAACAAGAGACTAAAAGATTTGGTTTCAATAGTAAAATTTGAATATGATGATAATCAGATAGTGTTTAAAGTGTTTTTCCATTGACAGAGTGAATTAATTACCTCCCATTTCTCCTATCCTTTTGGAGTAAACCTTTAGCTGTTTCTTGAGTTTGCGAATAGTTCTGTCCTGTTTCTCCAGTTGTTCCATGAGATCCTAAAATAACAAAAATAGAGTCAGGGAAAGGGGATAATATGTAGTGTTAGAGGGGTACTTAATCAGGGCTTGAAACAGGAAGCCCAGTTAATTTTGACATTTGATTTGTATTTGATTGTCTCAAAAAGAGCAGAGTAAGTTGAAAAGTGACATTGCTGTTAAGGAAAAGGGAAAAGTGCTGAGCTTTCTTGCTGTGAGATATGAGACAATTCTGCCGATAGTTAAAGCAACAACGCAAAAGTACAAATTCAGTTTAAATTTGGTTAGTTGTGACACATGCAAACAAGAGGCACACAGATGCATTTCCTGACGCTACATACAACCATCCGCCGCAAAATGATGACTCGGGCCTCTCGGGATTCAGTTGGGTCATCAGTCATGAGCTCCTGTCGAAGTGAGTGTCAGGTGAGTTTTAGCTACCACTAAATGAAGAACTACTGAACAATCGTTTTCAGCTCAAAGAAATGCTTGTGAATTGAATACAGACCTGCATCTTGAGACTTGAAAATACTATCATAGTGGCTTATGGTATCATCGTATATCAACTTCTAATTATTACCGTTTCATTATGAGTGAATTTCTATGTATCATCACTTTTGCCAGCTTTATCCAAACCCTGAATGTCCTAAATCGGTTAATTAAGGATATTCAATAATGCTGTTATTTTAGAAATATTTAAAATATACATGTTTTTAATACCAATCTTTCAAATAATGATAATAAGGAAAACAGCTCTGTCTTTTGGGTATAATGTGTAGCAAAATTTTGTGTGTTAAATATATTTAGCAATATTTAACACAAAACATGTGCTACACATTATATACAAAAGACAGAGCTGTTCTTCACCTATCTCCAATTGAACACCTGGTTTTTGAAAATCTTTGTAATTTCTATGGACCCATGCAGCACACCTTATCCTTTTTATTCTTGAAAAGATCATAATAAACCTTTAATTTTTAAAGTCCCTCCTTGCCAAGCCCTTGAATAACATTATACATTACGGTACACATTAGATGGCATTTTAATGTTTCTACCTTGTCCTTGAGGAGTATCTGATTTTTACCAAAAAGACCCATTGAAGCATTCCCATCTTCAGTATTAATGGAGCTCCACTTTGAAGTCTGCTCCGGTTCCGTAAGTAAAATTCCCATTCATTTTTCCCATAGACTAAGTTCAAAGGCATCGTGGAGGTTAACCAGCTACTTGGTAACTAATATCCATAATGCGGTTGTTTTGAGTCCAAAAAGCACATTTAAAATGCAAGATTTGGCGAAACTGTTTTAATAACTTAGTAAATAGATTTTACATAAAATTATAGGTCTTATGGTCCCTGAGCAAGCTTTCAAACTAGAATTTCTTTTGGAAAGTCTATGGGAAAAATGAATGAGAAATGTACTTCTGAAACCAGGGGGTGGGCAGTAACTGTTGAGCTGCATTATTTAAAATATTTAGTATGTAAAAATAAGTCATAAAATAATCATAGTATTCAGATCCAACAATAAAAGGGGCAATATTTAGTTTGGAGCAGTCTCTGTAAACGTGTGACTTTGTGAGTTGTACGGTGGGCGTACCAGGTTTTCATTGGTGAGCCGTGTGATCTCGTGCTGCAGGCTGGCTTCGATGCGGGCCTCTGGGGGTAACTGCAGGTTCTGGGCCAAGAGCTGCTGCTGACGGTTGTTCTCCTCTTTCACACTCTGCAGTTCACCACGAAGAGACTCCACCTCGTTATCATGGCTCCTCCGCTGAGTCTGCAGCTGCTGCTCCAACAATCTGAGGGCAGGCGAGAAGGTATGGAGAGGGCAAAGGAGCAACAAAAAAATATCATCAAATGTGACCGAAGTGTTAAAGGCTCAAGTAAAGGTGGCTTAAGAAAAACCCACAGCCACACAGCACAGTGACAGTGGATAGAGACATGCTGGGAAAATACTATACAATTACTCCTCAACGCAGAAGATCTACCACAGGGTGTCACTGTCAGGCTGAGTATGGGCGTATCCAGTCTCTGTTCCCTTGCTGCTGTTGAGGTTTTGAGGAGGCAAGAGCAATGAGTTGGAATGTGCCCTCACACACTATGTTCAACTGTCTCTCCATTCATTGATCAACATAACCATGTCCTCGATCAAACAACCTCTGTGTCAAATGTTAGTAACTTAATTATAGCAAGAAATACTGGATATGTGGCAAAATGTTGCAGCACTCCAACCTACACCACCAAACGCGTTCAGTTAAAACATGGAATCACCCAGTTAAGTAAATGTGTACTACACATGGTCTTGTGACTAAATCTAGTGAAAGAGACCCAATAGTAGTGGATGGACAAACCATGCACCAAAGCATAGCACCACAGTTACACCTGATTGTCTCCTTTAAGCCCTGATTAACCAGCCACAGCTCCCCATCCTCATTCAGCTTATGGATGTCTGGTGCAGCTGATCTGACCAACACAAAACACAAGGAAATGTAAACATACAAAGGACAAACAATAGGAAATACATGAGTTGGGATTGTTCGTGACATACAATGCATGTTAAGCAATGGGGCGACACAAGTAAAACTGTGACAAATGAGAGAAACTGGCAAATCTTCAGAGTAGTGACAAAGGGATGAACGTACAGTTGAAACCAGAAGTTTACATACACTATAAAAAGGCACATACATTTTTTCTCACTGTCTGACATGAAATTAAACAAAACTTTTCCTGTTTTAGGTCAATTAGGATTAGCTAAATGCCAGAACACTGAGAGAAGGATAAAATACAAATTTTCATTACCTTCTTCAAAGTCAGAAGTTTACATACAGTAAGATTACTATACATTTAAACAATTTGAAAAAACCTAGATGAAGATGTCATGTCTTTGGAAGCTTCTGATAAACCTATCGACAACATTTGAGTTAATTAGACACACACCTGTGGATGCATTTGAAGGCACCTGAAACACACTGCTTCTTTGTGTAACATCATAGGGAAGTGAAAAGAAATCAGCCATGATATCAGGAACAAGTCCACAGTTCTCATTGTGAACTTGCAAAAGTCTGACTCATCCTTGGGTGCAATTTCCAGATGCCTGAAGGTGCCATGTTCATCCGTTCAAACAATTATACGCAAGTATAAACACCATGGGAATGTCCAGCCATCATACTGCTCAGGAAGGAGACGGGTTCTGTGCCCCAGAGATGAACGTGCTTTGGTCCGAAATGTGTATATCAACCCAAGAACAAAAGCAAAAAACCTTGTGAAGATGCTGGCTGAAGCTGGTAAGAGTGTGTCATTATCCACAGTGAAACGAGTACTGTACTGACATGGGCTAAAGGCCACTCTGCCCGGAAGAAGCCATTACTCCAAAAGAAACATAAAAAAGCCAGATTACAGTTTGCAAATGCACACAGGGACAAAGACCTTAATTTTTGGAGACATGTTCTGTGGTCTGACAAAACAAAAATTTAACTGTTTGGTCATAATGGGCATCATTACGAGAGAAAAAAGGGGGGAAGCTTCAAAGCCTGAGTACACCATCCAAACTGTCTGTGTAATCCCTCAGTCATCCAGGTCTGATCCATAGTAAAAGCCAAAAGTAAAATCTGTCAACTGGACAAAAAGTTTTGCTGCTAATCCAAGCCGCTTCTTCAGTTCTGGCCAGATTGCTCAGTGTAGTTAGCTCCTCCCTTCAGGTAGATATAAGGCAGTGTCCACCAGCAATCTGACCAGAACTGAAGAAAGCGCTTAGATGAGCAGCGAAAGATCTTCACTCCTACAACTTTTTTTTTGTCCAATTGACAGATTTTACTTTTGGCTTTTACCATCCAAACTGTGAAAAATGGGGGTGGCAGCATCATGTTGTGGGATTGTTTTGTTGCAGGAGGGGCTGGGGCACTTCACAAAATAGATGACATCATGAGGAAAGAACATTTTGTGGAAATACTAAAGCAACATCCCAAGACATCAGCCAAGAAGTTAAAGCTTGGGCACAAATGGGTCTTTCAAATGGACAATGACCCAAAGCATACTGCCAAACTGGTTACAAAGTGAATTAAGGATAACAAAGTAAATGTTCTGGAGTGGTCACAAAGCCCTGATGTCAATCCTATTGAAAATTTATGGGCAGACCTGAACAGGCATGTGCGAGCAAGTCGGCCTACAAACTTGAGTCAGTTACACCAGTTCTGTCAGAAGGAATGGGCCAAAATTCCTGCGTGACAAATGTTTTGGATATCCTTCCACAAGCTTGATCAAAGTCATACAGTTTAAAGGCAATGGTACCAAATGCTAATGACATGTATGTAAACATCTGCATTTTGAAGAAAGTAAGGAACAACTGTCTAAAAAAATACTTATTATTATTACTAATATACTCTCATTATTATGGCATTTAGCAAATTGAAATAATTTTGGTAATCCTAATTGACCTAAAACAGGAAAAGAAAAAAGTGTTATGTATCTTTTTATATAGTGTATGTAAACTTCTAGTTTCAAGTGTATATGAAGAGGAGAGGAAGAGATAAGGTATATATAGGTTATGCTATAAAAATACAATACATAAAGCTAAAAGGTCTGTAAAAATGTAGTGGTGACACAAAAATAATTTGGAAACATAAATTGCATAGTGATTACACTTATATAAATGAGGAGTAGACATTCGTGTGGTTTAGGGCACAAGGATATGGATCAAATTTATCAATACATAACAGGCTGTGAACCACTGATAAAGGAAGTGAAGTAGATGCAAGTGAGAGCCATTGCTTGTGCTGGAGAGGTTTGCTTTAACACAAGCAGTGACATGCAAGGCTCATGCTGAAACTGTTCCATAAGACTGGAGACAGGAGGCCTGCAGTGGTTAGTGGCTACAAAATCACTTTGAATGTCTGTTATTAATTAAAATGCTAAATAAGGTAAAGAGTCTTTTCCGATGCTAAAATCTTTGAAGCCATGCACATTCAAAAAGCCTGACTGAAGTCAAATTCTTCGGACAACCAGCAATTTTGTATTAGACTTAGGGTGTAAATAGAAGTCTATTGAAACCTAGCATCATTTTCACTGTGTTTATTGCCTTGTTTGTACAGCCCCTTGGCAACATGGTGGCCATGCATGCTCACTCATGATGCCATGGCCAATGGATTACCTGAGCCTACTTAGAAGTTCACTCATATCCAGAGACTTGGGCATAAACCTAGGAGATCTGCACAGGACAAATATTTTCACATGATGATGATCCAGGCAATCAAACTAAGGCCCCAACTTTGATTTAAGAAATTAAGTAATGACTGTCAAAAAGTACCTGTTGGTGTCTTTAAGACCCACGTAGGCTTGCTTGAGTTCATCAGCGTCTTTGAGCTTGGACACATCTTGAGCAAAAACAGAAGGTTCAGTCATGGTTTCCTGCACACAAAGAAATGAAAGCGACATTACTAGACTGTCATCATAATTAAATACCTTAAAGCAGACCTATTGTGAAAAATTTACTTTTCAGAGCTTTTAACCATGTTACAGTTGTTTCCCTTTCTTATTTACCCTCTCAAAGTTGTATTGGAAGTGATTTGTGCATGTTTGATCAATCTTTAGCTGCTTATTTTCAAGATGCCATATTGCCAGATGCGGTGCACGGAACGATCACTCTTGTGTGTGCGCGGGTTGAGAATTTGATAACAAGAAAGTAACATGTGGCCTTTCCGGTGATCCATGTGAGGCTATTTATTCATTTGACTCCGGAACCATAGTCCTTTTTCTTCTTGTGCTTAAGTTGAGTGTGTTGTGGCTCCTTGCGGATAGTACTTTGTTCCACAACTTTTCCCTTTATCTTAGCAGCTTATTTAGAGCCGCTTTAGAGTCTCATGGCCTGTGGTTTGAAGTACATCACAGTCGGGGTAGCGAGTGTGACTCACGAAGGGCGAGTCACACTCGCCTGAAGGGCATTGATTGAATGCCCAACTTGGGCTTGCTAGTCACTCCCTGGCGCCCTCTGATATGCAGGAGACACAGCTGCTGGCAAGCGCAAAGACAGCAAATAAGCGCTCTGCTGTTGTTAGCACCTCAGCTATCAAATGGGATCGCTCTGCTGAGTTATCCTTGAAGCTGGATAGCCTTACTTCGGAGCTCCCTCAAATGAAAGCTCTCTTTGAGTCCATTCAGGCTGGGGATGTCGAACAGGGTGCTGCTCAGAGGAATGTGGTTTCTGTTTGTGAGGACAATGCCCTTTCTGTGGCTGTGTCAGATACGCATTTCCATGACACTGACCCACACAGTGGGGGCATTTTGGATACGTGTTCGGAAGTATCTGAGTTGAGCTCACGCAACTCCACCTAGTCTCAGGGAAGTGATGATGACTCTGCTGCCTCATCTTTACGCATGGCTTTTGTAACTTTACATTTGAATGCACCTGCTGTACAGCCAATTGGTTACTAGTGTGTTTTTTAAGACAGCAAGGTTCTGCAATTTAAGGACTGGGTTTGGGTCACATACCCACAGGCAGCTTATCTTCCGGGGATGTAGAATCAAGTAACAGATTTCCTCTCCCACCAGACTCTTCTGTCAGAGGAATGGAAGCTTTACCTGGAGGAGATCACCATCTGGAGGTTCAAAGTGGAACCCATTTGCTTCGTGGGAAGCAACCCATTGCCCTCTCTGGTTCTCTGATGGACAACACCAGTCCGTTAGGTCAGAATGCACTGGTTCATGACTGACCTCATGTTTTCATCTATGGTTTTCCTCCTTTTCCCCTGATTTATCCACCACTCCTGAGAGTTCCGCAGGAGGGACACTGACTTCTCCTGGTTGCTCCATTCTGGTCAGCAAGGATTTGGTTCCCGCTACTGCACAGGTTCTGTTGCAACTTGCAGATGCACCTCCCTTCCAGGACGGATCTCTTGTCCCAGCTGGGGGATGTATACTGCATTCCTGTCCTGATCGTCTCCTGCTCTGGGTCTGGCCGCTGCAGGGAACAGTGTCGCATTCTTCGAGTATGGTGGGGAATAGAACATACCTTCTCTAATGCCTGGGTCTTTGGTCGTTTAAGATGGTGTTTCTCCTCGCCATGGCTTCTGGTAAGCGTGTGGGTGAATTGCAGGCTCTGTCTGGCAATGAGTCCTGCTGTAGATGTCTCTTTTCACCTAAGGTGTTGTCTTCTGCAGGCAATGCCCAATCACTTCAGTTGGCACGGTTTGGCAGGGACTCCATGCTTTGGAGGCTTATATCAGGGTCACTGCAGGTGTGTGACAGCCTTTGCCTGTTATGCCGGCCCTCGGTCAGGCTCTCTCTACACAATGCCTTTCTCGGTGGGTTGTGGAGATCATTAAACATGCTTATGCCTTACAGGGACGGCCGATAGCCAAGGGTGTGAGATGCCATTCCACTAGGATCCTTTCTACCTCCTGGGCTGCTATGCATGGTGTTCCCCTATATGTAATTTGTGCTGCGGCCTCCTGAACATCGCCCTCAACATTTGCCATATTCTACTGGGTGAATGTTGCGTTCTCCCATCCTCTCGATGGAGTGTTACGCCAGCATTATTCTTTGTCTTGATAAGGTGGGTCTCTTAACATGGTCCGTGGATTCCTTGTGACCTTGTTGTTACAAGTCATCCAGTGCTTGAAGCACCGCCTCTGGCTGTCTGAAGGGATAAACTAGAAAAGGTACGCATGTAACTACAGTTCTATGAATCCCGGATGACCATCAGAGGTCTCTGTCCCTCGGAATCTGAAGATTAAGATTAAGGGACTATGCTTTTTGAGTCACATGATTATATAGCCTCACGTGGCTCACCAGGTCACATGTGAATTTATTATTAAATTCTCGACTTGCGCATGAGCAAGAGTGATCATTCAGTGTTTGAAGCACCACCTCTGGCAGTCATCCGGGATTCACAGAACCATAGTTACATACATAACTTTCGTTTTCACCACCACCGGTGTAAGTCTATTGCTCTGTGCTTACTTTGTTATTCAACTGTATTTTCTTAATCGGTGATAATCGCGTCTTTAATCGGGTAGGATTCCACATCATCATGAAAAAAATATGCTACTCGCAGTAGCGTGATGTGCAGCTAGCTTGTAGCTCTTTGTTGTGATGACGTTTTCGGCGACGTCTGCTCTCATTGGGCACCGCAGTTTTCTAACGCAGAAGTCAGCGGAATGTTTAACTTACTAAGACGGTTTAGATGCACGATTTAAAATGCACAAATTATAACATAATCATCCACGGGTGTCATAGTTTATAACTATATAGCAGACTCAAGCATAATATGTCTTCTTTAACACCCATTTTTTGTAAAAGTATTAGGCATTTACTGCTGTAGCAGCATCGTAGGAGTAGGTATGTAACACTGGCCATTTTCCATACCAACTTCACTTTTGAGAAAAGGCTGTGCTAAAAATGCATTTAAAGTTGACCTGGTGTTCACAGGAGCTGAAGTGAGTTTTTAACCTTTATTTTACCAGATTAAGAATCTGATCATCTTTCTTCTTTTTACATGGCACACACAGCTTAAATAGCAAGTGACCTTTTGCTAAATATGAAAAAAAGCTCAAAAGGCTTAATTAAACCCCTGTTGTTTGTCACTAAAGAACAATAGAGCAGATACTATCCAACAAGGCTGTCATGCAGTATGCTAAATGACGATGCTAAAGTTAGTGCTCTAGACAGTTGCTGTATGCTGCTGCTAGGCGGTTTCATGGTGTGGATGTTTTCAGTTGAAACCAAGTTAACATGCAGACATGAATACAATGACACAGTGTTTTTAGAAGGTAGTTTAAAACACTGTCCATAAGTAGAGGACAAACGTCGTCAAAGCATTCACAATAAACAGTACCTTCTCATCCTGTAGGCAAGCATGGATGGAGGAGAGAAGGTGAGGACAATCATATTAGACACATATAAAATAATAACAATGGAAAATGAAAATATATTTTACAGTACTAAAGATGGATTTAAGTGTTTTTTGTCAGTTTGTTTTTTGTCAACAATTGCACACAATGAAAGCAGAACAGCAGGATTTCCTAGACTTTGAAAGCCACATAATGTTAGTACCTTGTGGTGGAAGGCTTCCTTTTGGCTGACCAGTTGAGAGCGCAGAATGAGCACCTCCTCCTTGCGCACGTCCAGTTCTTCACAGGAAGCATTGAGCTGATCCAGGAGCACCTTGTAAGCAGGAGATCCAGGTGCTCCCGCATTAGTAGACTTATCCCCCAACAAGCTCTGCCTCATCTCAGCCAGGTCATGCTTCAACTTCTTGTTCTCAGACTCAAGTTCCTGACGCTATGAGAAGAAACAGTGACAAAAAATGCAGCAAATTGAACATAATTAATTAATTAAATAAGTCAAATACATTTACTAATAAGGGCTTACTTTGAGGGACTCGTATTCAAGCTCTGCTCCACGGGCCCTTTTAAACTCTGCATCATCCTAAAAAGAAAAAAAAAATCTATGTAATTAATTACTTTGAATAAATAATTTTCATGGGTAATTTTTGCAGTACAGGATGATTATGTGAAGCGGTACCCTGGCTCTGGCCCGCTGGTACTGCTCTTCTTTGTTTTCTAACTCATTGCGCAGAGACTGTTTTTCTTGTTCTAGTTCTGTGAGGCGCTTCTGGAGCTTCAGAGTGAGGGTTGTGTCTAGGCCTCGCGTTACGTCCTGCACAGGAAGAAGATAATACATTAAGTAATAATAAAAGACACGTAGCTGAGTGCTAGCTGTATTGGCGTCTCCAAATAAACAAATAAAGCTGACTTACTTCTCTGGTTCTGGAGCCATCCTCCATTTCTGTGTATTCTGAGTTGTAGGTGTACTCTGACTCGTTGCTGCTGTGAGTGGAGTCTGTTCTCCTGTGCCCAGGCTTGGAGATGTGCTAGTAACACAAAAGCTCACATGAGATTACCTTACACAACCATGAGTATAAATTACTAATTTCCTCTGTAAACACATGCTCAAATAAATAAATAAAACCTATGAAAACAAGAGTTACACATGTAACTGAGGTTCTATGAAATTTTATGGGAAGTAAAATGGACATCAATTACTCACAGAAGAAAGTGCCATCTCTTCTTTCAGGTCGTCGTACTTCTCCTCCAGGCGAAGGTGTTCGGAGAGGAGATTCTGGTAACGAGAGCGCTCTTCGTTCAAATCCGTTTCGAGTTGCTGAGTCTCTTGTGCTATTGCTCGAGTCATTTTCTCTGTAAAAAGCACCACAATTGTTCAACTTGATAATTAATTACATTTCCAAAACCCTTTATAATTATAAACATATTTACATTTCTTTCTGTTCTATTAAGATCACCGTGTTATTTACTTGCCTGTCATCTGTTGACTCTGTTCCTGAATCAACCTGTTCAAATCGTCCTTCTCTTTCTTCAACGAACCATTTTGGTCTTTGAGTTCTGACACCATCTAAAATAGTTAAAACAGCTCTAATGACACATTTGGACCTCATGTATTGTGCATTTTTATTTATTTTTAAATAAATATAAAATATATAGATATTTTTTTTCTAAAAAGCTACACAAATATGCTATAACTGCAAACACAAGTACATACTATAGTATGTAAAGTATTATGTTGTCCAGTACTACTGTATATAGTGCCCTGAACCTACAATTGCCTCCTCTCACCTGAAGTGGGGCAATAGTGATTTCTGAGCCCACCATTTTCCCTTTTTCCCCATGATCGCTCTGTCCCCTAGATTGCAGGAAAATAATGTGCTTTTTCTGTCATGCAAATTAACAGCGTCTCCTACATGTGCTATGCAAGTATTTCTGTGACAATCACAGATAAGCAACAGGATCAATAGTAACTTTGAGTCTTACCTTTTCCATTTCGGTCTTGTAGTTTTGTGCCCAGTCCTCGATAGTTTTCTTTTCTTGTTGTGTGGTGGTCAGCTCTTTCTTTAACCTCTCCAGCTCCTCCAGGAGTGTTGATAACTGGTTAGCTTTGTTCTTTGCATCTTCTTCCACACCATGAAGACGATTGAGCTCACTTCGCATTTTTTCACTTTCTGCTGTGTATGAACTTTCTATACTAACCAGCCTCTCATTAACCAAACGGTTGTCTTTATTCTAAAAGGAAGGAAAGATGTTTAGAGCCACAAAACCATAAACAAATAAGAATCATTTGAACTAAGTGAAGAAAATGTGCGACCTGCTCGTCAATCTTCCTCTGCAGCTGCATGATCTTGTTTTCCATGCCTTTGTTGAGCTTTTTGAAGTGCTCCACGGAGCGAGCCTCAATTTTGAGTTTCTTCAGCTCACGTCTGGCTCTCATCCTGCGAATGCAGCACTGCAGGTAAACGATGGAACGGAGGCAGCGCTTGTACCAACACCGGGCCAACCACCCTCGGACACGCTTTTGAATAATGACAACCTTAGCCTCCCGCACAAGCTACAAACACACATTTAGTCATGAATAAGGGAAACAAAACCCATTGAAAATGGTTTTCTCATTTTACTTTACCGCTAGATACTTCTGGCGGGCCATGTAAGCTCGGAGGACTCTCTGCATGGCCAAGGCGGCTGCCTGCTTCTGCCTGTAGCGCTTCCTCTCCACATACATTCTCTGATACTTCTGTATGATAGTAGCTGCCTGGGTGCGCCGTAGGAACTTTGCCAAGCTATAGAACAACAAGCAAGACATTTTGATGTGTCAAGTATCACTTCTGTTATTATGTTGCCGTCAATGTGTATATTTATAAACACACAGCATGCAATACATTTGTTGTATAAGGCAGTATGTGTAGTGTACAAACCAGCGGGCCTGGTATCCCCGGGTGAATCTCTGGATCGTGATAGCAGCCTTGCGTTGACGTAGATACTTCTTGCGAGCAAGCCAGCAGCGAATCGTTTTCTGGATACGAATACATGCAGCACGCAGTTTGTCTGCCCTGAGCTTCTCCAGATAAGCTACCTGGCCAGCTCTGAAGAAGATCTTTGTTTTACCAAACTGGTATTTATCTTGATCCTAGTAAACCCAAACATAGGTGAGCATTTCATACGCTTTTGTACTACATATAATTTTGTTTGCTAATGTGTTTGCTAGCGCTAGTCGTATTTTCACCTGGACAAGTTTCTCCAGAACATTCCGGCAGGTTAACTTTTTGTCTGGAAGGACATCCTTTTGCTTCATCAGGACTCTATACCGACTGAAGAACTCCTGATAGGTCCACCTAGAACCGGCATGAAAGTGCAACTCATCAACATAACACCCACATGCAGTTTGTAAGATAATAAATAGAAATAATTTGTCATAACCTGGATGGGAAGCCTGCTGCAGAGATGCGAATGGTTTCCAGGACACCACAGGCTCTGAGCTGCTGAACTGCACGTTTAGGATCAAATCTAGTATAAAAGAAAAACAGAATAAAATTATATTTAAAATATGTCCAAACTATTTGTGAACTTAAAAGGTCACATCATCTAAACGGGATTACTATGAAGCTAGGTTTTGTTATATAGTTATGTGATAACAGTGTGAGTCTATGTGACCAGAGCAGAATATGTCAGTAGGGAATAAACTTACGTAAAGGCCTGCTTGAAGTCATTGGGCTTGATGCAGCGAACATAATGTGGAGTGGTAGCATTCAGAGTATCCATCAGCATTTGAAGAGAGTTCCGAAACTATATCAAGACAAATATTACACAAATCAGAAATTGTCAAGGTAGTAATTTTTCTTAATTAAAGAACAAAATAAGGTAATCATCAATTAATAAAACACGGTTAACATCAACCTGGCAGCCAACGGTCTTCTTGTGTTCCTTGCTGCTCTTGTCTCGACTCTTGTCAGGTTTGACGCTGAGTCGTGTTCGGCCTCCGGTCCCAGGGACTTGTCCAGTTGGACTGGTGGCCTTTTCCTCATCCTGGAACAGCTCCACTAACAAGTTGAACTAGAAAAATAAAATGAAAGTGAGATGCAGTAATTTATTGCTGTCAGACAAAATTTAGACACATTTGGTATATTTTATTTTAGTTAATGTAAATTATCAAAATGGTTGAGATTGTGCAGTATGATTATAGTAAGTAATAATAATAATAATAATAATAATAATAATTACACTTTAGTTTCAGTAATGTTTGCAGACGATTGATAATTGTATTGTTAGTGAAAATTAGTTACTTGAAAATTTTTAAACAAATGTTATGAATTATTTAGTATAGGCTGCTAAGTACCATATAACCTTGAGGTTATATGAGGAAGATGCTGTGTTATGTGTGTATTAGGTCTTCCTGTTGTGCTCTGCGCTGCCATGCACTTTCCAACTTCCTCCAGCACCAAAGTCATACATAGTCACCCATGTCACATCCTTTCCCTCAAAAAGTGCTTCAAATGCAAATGTCACACAATACATACCCCAAAGTGCTGTTAGTGACACAAACTTTGTGAACAAACAAGAAAGGCACACAGAAAAAAAACTAAGCACATGAAGTGATCCAGCTGAAACACCTGGGTTTACCTTCTGGAAGGGTTGTCATGATGATGACGACACAACCACATGACAAGAATAACACACAAAAAGACAATGAGAGACAAATACAATGGCATTACAATGATATATGACAAAATAAAATTCGGAAAATTTGAAACTAATAATTTCAAGTCTTATGTGCACTGATATTAGGTTGGGGCAAAGGTAAAGGCTACCTGTTAAAGTATATATGTAATGTACTGCAGTGTAAGAGAAGCAGAGACACATTCTGTCCTTGTACAAGTCTAGAGGAATATTGAGAGATGACTTTTTAATCATGTGAATAAACACATGGTGGAAGTGACTGCAACCCACACAACAGTGATGAGGATTTAAAGACTTAGGCCTCGCTTTCCCAAACAGGATTTTACAAACTGGGATCCTAGTAAAAGACACGTGGGACGTTAATACAAATGTGTATGTAACATAATTTGAATGGAAAATTAGTGACATTTACTATTATTATCATTATCTGCATATTTTTATATAAAAAGCTTAAGCCTAACTTTTTAAGTAATCATGTTAATGTTTCCCTTTAAATATTTTTTCTTTGGAATTATTTATTTACCGGTAACAACAAAATGACATGTTTCCTTCTGTTAAGATTCTACAGACATAAAATCAGTATTTCACAGATACAGTATGTCTATTATTTGTGTAACAATGGCCTCACATGGTCAGCAGAGGGTGCTGCTTGCTGACTGTTCAGAGTTAAAGAACAACAACAGTGTCAACAAAGCACCTGCACACTTCAGAACCATGTTTACACTGCATATTGGGTACAATACAGAGAACAGGCTGTGAAGACTGCACAGAGAACACTGATACACAGTAGTGCTTGCATAGCTCACCTTGCTGGCCTTCAGCACGTTAATTTGATCTTCATTTACAGTGTCCTTGTTCTTTTCCAGGAAACCCTCACACTGATATTCTACCTAAAAAGAAAACAAAATGTCACCCTTCTGTTTATTAATCTACATTGTCCATGTTAAATTAACTAATAAATAAATATAAAAGGTATTGTGTTGCTGGCCCTACTGCAGATAAACAGAAGCCCACCTTGTCAGCAAAGTGCTGTATGATGAAGGCGCGGTTGGACATGCGCGGTTTTTCAAACAGAGAACAAGTCTTAAGATGTGTGTTGTACAGTTTCTGTGCCCAGGAGTCATCAGAACCTTTAGGCATCTGGATTCAAAGAAAAAAAAAACTTTATGATCACAAATATCTTAACCTGAAACAAAGTTACAGTAAAAGAAATTCTTCAGTCTTGAATGGTATCACAATCTGGACTGCCTCAAAAGTCAACAAACCATAAATGACCTTTTAACTGCTTTATAGAGATTAGCAAGTTTGAACATAGTTTTGAGACATACACTATATTTATGCATTTATTTAGTGATGACTGGATATTTACATTATTACATTTTAGATATTACATTTTATCTAACCTATGCCAGCGAGTACTGCAAGTGAACAGCACCACCAGCTTCATATGCTAATTGAAAGCCTAGTTTACACAATTCAGATTTTGAAAGTACTGTAAAAATCATTACCTTGCATTCTTCGTCCAGAAGGTCCAAGATGCCCATTTTGGCCTCTATAAGGTTAATGCAGGGTTGATTGTCATAGAAATCTATGAGAGTCCAAGGAATCTGCTCCTTCATATATTCCTCCTGTTCCAACTTGAAGACATGCTGTGTGTGCACCCAAATAGGTTATGTTCTGCACCTTGTTTTCATTTCAACAGCACACAGTGCAATTGTTTAGCATATATCACTCACCATGTTGAACTGTTGCTGAAGTTTCTCATTTGCATAGTTAATACAGAACTGCTCAAAGCTGTTGATGTCAAATGTCTCAAACCTTAGGGTAAACAAAAAATGTTCTATTTGTTGCCTATAGCCAGCATATACTGTAGTTTATGTGTACAACACACCTACCCATAGATGTCGAGGACCCCAATGAATGAGTGCTGTTTGACATTTGCAATCAGGGCCTTGTTCACATGCTCCACAATCCAATTAAAAAGCTTGGCGTAGATATGTTTAGACAGGGCATCTCGGGCGTTGGTGGCTTGGAGCCGAGGAAGAGTTTTGATATACGTCTCTGTAGCTGTCTTCAGCTTCCTGTGACACAGCCACTGGGACATGTCCTGGTAACTGACCCCCACAAGCTCACAGAAAGATGTCAGGTGACTGTTGTTTGCCTAATGGAGAATCAGAAAGGACCTTAAGTTACATCTCAGGTTAGACAGTGTAATGCAGTATAAACCTTAAAGGTCCTATAATACACAAAATGGACTCTTGTGAGTTTTGTTTCATTCACACGTCTGTGTAATCCCTCAGTCGTCCAGGTCTGATCCATAGTAAAAGTCAAAGTTAAATCTGTCAACTGGACAAAAAGTTGTTGTTGTTTCTTCTTGTACCCACTAGTAGGAACCTACTAGTGGGTACAAGAAGAAAA
>KN471846.1:9978-43683 GCA_000787095.1 Periophthalmodon schlosseri
TCTACAGTACATTTTAGATACATATGGAAGACATCAAATATACGAAGCAAGATATATGGAATTATGTAGTAACAAAGCAAAGGGTGGCAAAGGGTAGACTTAACTCTTCACACAAAAAAATCATATATTTGATGTCTTCTGTATGTATATAAAATGTAGAAAGTAGTAAAAATAAAGAAAAAGCTTTTAACTGATAATTATGTTTTTTTTTTTCATTTTCTTTTTTACTTATTTGCTTTTTGGATCAAGACAACAACATACCTTCACTTCATCTTGTAATCCGTTTATCCATTTGAAGAAGTGCACTAGTAAAGTAACATTTAATCGGAGTGTTTGGAGTGCATGGATTGAAAACTAATACTGCAGACTTAGAAGGAAAATCTTTGTGTTTTCATGGGCTGACATGAATGCAACTGATGTTTATATGCAAAAGCAATGCTACAGTTAATCCAATGACATCACTTGCTTTTTTCCGTGCATGGCTAGGATAAATGGGCCAACAGTTAAAGATTTGTTTATGTACAAGTCATTATTTCTCTACAGTTAACAGATCAAACTCTTCAGAGGATTACTGGTCATGTTTGAGAATCCCACAGTGCTGGGATTATGTGTGGGAAAACGCATCTCTCATGTCTTTTAATGAGCATTTCAAAACAGTCATTATAGAGTTAGCTTTAATATCAGTGCTACAAAGTTGTTTTTTCTGTATACCTGATGCCACCAGACCTACTGTATGCTAATCGAAGTATGATTCACATATGAAACAAGAGGACTGTTGGAAGTTGGCAGTGCATTGAGGGTAAGAGGAGCTCACCGTGGCTGGAGGGCACCTCAGGGCAGCCGTCTTATCAGATGCACACAGACTGGAGCAGACATCACGTTAAAAGCATTGAGCGAATGAGGAGGAAATGAGGTAATAGGCTTCATCTGTAGTGCTTTGGATGCTCAGTCTTCATCCAGGCGCGCAGAGCAGGGGGCTTTACAGAAACTCTATTTGAAATCTACACTTCATTTATCATCTGTGGATCCTTGTTAAAATGTGCTTTATACAAAAGGGTTCCTTGAGTTTATTGTGATGTAATGCAGTGAAGCCGCATCCTGGTGTTCAGCCCCCGAGTTGGCACAGCTCGGAGAAATAATGAAATGATCTTGTATTTTATGAAAGAGGTATTTCTTTAAAGCCAGCCATCTGACAAGAGATGACACGCTTCATGCTCCTGTAGCTCTAATAAGTGGGCTCCTAGAGGACTCACGGAGCAAACCCAATGGCACCGCGCGGCCCGGCTTATTGCAGTGCTTCGTGAGCTTGAATAGTTTGTGGGTTTGCACAAATGTTCTGCTAAATGACAAGCTTTGTCATTTTGCACACATGATTTAAGTTGGTATTGTGTTATAGAAACAATGAATAAACATCCATCTTTGGTGCTCTGTGGTTTTATCATGCAGTCAAGAGCCATGTCCTCTTTAACCTTTTCCAACAGTGGCAGCGTAACTGAATAATGCAGATATGTTCAAGATTTCCTCAGACTCACGTGCACTTTCATATGCACTATATCATATACACTATGTTTGTGTCTGTTACTGTAAAGCAGACTTTGAAGTTGTGCATTAACTGGAACTAGGCCTGTCATGATAACAGATTTTGAAGTGTGATATATATCGATAATATTGAAAACACAACAACCCAAGAGTAGATTTATACCACAAAAAACTATTCTCAATCTACAATATTTTTGAAAAAAAACATGAGCTGCAATAAATAAATAGCAGAAAGAAACACTTTAGTACTAGTACTTGTACAAGTTATTAATTCAAGCTTTTCTGGCTTAAATCTTATCATATAGCCAGAAAATAACCAAATATTTCCCAGTAGTGCAAAGTCCCCACGATTAATACTGACCCCAACAAAAATATTGTTCCAGCTTTCACACATTGTATAAGTCGATATAGTCATTGTCGTGACAGGCTAAACTGGAACAGACTTTCCCTGTATATTTGAATGTATGTTAACAAGATCTAAGTATGTTGCAAAACTCTCCATAACTTCAAGTACACTCTTCTACTTTTATGTATATCGAGTGTGCTGGTGTGTTACATTTGCTTTTGTGTGATTCTTGCAGTTTTTCCTTGTCCTTTAGATTTGACATCAACCTGCCGAGGGACTGAAGATTGAAATTAGCCCCACTGGTCATAATCTTTGCATATTTACTTGCAAATGTTCATTAATATGTGATGCCCCTTTAAAAATACATAAAAATAAGAAAAATAGATTGTGGAATGACCATTACGTGCTACATAACTATTATGTTTTATGTTTTCTCCATCCACAGGTTGATCCGTTTCTTCCACAGTGTCTGCGTACACTGGTGTGTGAATGTGTGTGTGAATGGGTGAGTGGTTCCTTGATGTAAAGCGCTTTGAGTGTCTAGAAGGTGGAAAAGCTCTATATAAATATTTAATTGCAGTTATCTTTCTTAAATCTCACACTATTCTGTCTATTCATGGTGAGGTTGGTACACAGTATGAACACTGTGAGCACTTTTGATGTTACATATGCACTGGTTTATTCGAATGAGATGACGTACACAGTATCCATACACTATTTCCATATGCGTTCCTTTATTCACCGGCCCATGACTATTAAAAATACTCGTAATAGATCAAAGCTGACCATATAGTGTATATCCATTGCAGACTCAAACAGTGCATAGGAAAATGGGCTGTAGTAAAATGAAATAGACCTATGTTCCTTACCATTTTCAAACAAACTAATAATAATAAAATTACCTTCCATAATAATAAGACTTGTGCTCTACCTGATATGATCGGAGCTGTTCCTGGGTCAAATGTTAAACAAGCGTGACAAGGGGGTGCATAAGATGAAACCTAAGTTGGTGAGAATAGACATCTTAAAAAGCCAGTTCTAAAGGCAAACTGCTGTGAAGGTTTTTCTAACATTCAAAATAGACATGTATTATGATGACTAACTGCTATTATGTTTTACAAGGGGGCTATTCTCTCCACACAGTAATGAATCCAGTCTTTGTTGAGGTCTGTAAAGTATATGATTAGACGTGATTTGTGCTTGTCCTGTGTCCTCGGGCCATTCTAAAAAAAACAAGCATTTGCAGATGGGTTGTTTCAGGGAAACCACAGCACCAAAAGGGATCCCTCATCATTGTGGGTTTAATATACACTACAAAGTACAAAGGCTGTAGCACTAGCTAGGCTGTGGTGAGCTCTGCATTGTGAAAATTCAATTCAATTTTATTTATGTAGCATATTTAAAATAACTTCAGATGACCAAACTGCTTCACATAAAAGTAAAAAAAAACTGCAATTATACAGATAACATGATACATAGTAAAAGAACAATGAAACACCAAGATATCCTGTGTAGCTAGTATTAAATGCCAGGGAGAAGAGGTGGGTTTTCAGTCTAGTATTATACTGCGTTAAGGGCTGTTTTTTCCTACATGCAATTATTACCATATTACTTCATTTAACTTTTTTCTAATCCACAAAGCCCCACGGATACTCAGAATCTCATTTAATCTCATTTGGTTGCACTGTCACTGTGCTTGGAGATAATATTAATGAACACTATGACAATATTGCAGTATTTATTGCACCACTGTTTGAGTTATAGGCCCTAAACGCCAATGGGGCAACCTGTCAGGAGCATTTAGGCTGGTGCAATGAAGTACCAAGAACCTTCTCTGGATATGTGCAAAATATACCTGGAAACATATAAAGGGCAGAAGTATATGTGTCTTTATTAGTTTGATTTAGGATTTAAAAAACATTGGGAGAACAATATCTCTTTTTGCTTCTCCTTTTGCATTCTTTCTGGAATCTATCACTTGTAAATACTACCTCTCCCCTGTGTTATCCTGTTATTATTTTATTTATTTATTTATTCATTCTGAGCTGACCCATTTCCATCACAGCAGCAGAGTCCTTGGCCTCCTTATCTTAAATAAATATTGACCCTCAAAAAATATTGTTCCATCTAACATGTATTGAACGATAAGTCGATATAGTAGTTGTCGTGAATAGATCGCGTCTTATATGTGTGTAAAGCAGTTCTTCTCGCCCCTGTACAAAGCACACAAGTGTGACACCGACGCCTCATACATCTTGTGCTTCACCAAAGCCATGTTATTGTGGAGTTTGGTGTCAAAGTTTGCATTCCTGTAAAATTAAAACATTCTTGCACAGCTGTTTCTGAGGACAAAGATTTTTTCATTATCATTAAGGTGATGCAATGTTGTGGTGTTTTTTTTCTTTCTGGCTGAATCTTAATCCAAAGTCTTTCAAGTATCAAGTCCAATTAATGAGAGAGAGAGACATGTGAAAAGCAGAAGAGGCTTTAACTTTAACCTGTGTGCTTCAGTGTGTGACAGAGGGCTCATGTCATAACAACACCACACAATCATAACAGGCTCATTTTTTCTTTCAGGAACAATGTTTTTCACTCTGAAACTGTACATTAACTTTAAAGAGGGGCTATTACACTTATGGACTATTGAATGTTAAAACATATTTAGATCAACATGTTACTTTTTATTGTGTTTTTTTTTTTAAATTCTATATTCACCAAAAACAGCTCCTCATGCTTTAAGTCACTCCCCCTTCAAAGTGCCATCAAAACACATTTGGCATGCTAATGAAACTTTAATAATAACGGAGTGTGTGAAGTTGTAGTGTAGGCTATTGTTTTTTATCCTGCCCTTGTATATTTATAAAAAATGACTGTGCAGGAGCATGAGAACGAGCGCTTTCTGGTTACAAAGGCTTGTAGGCTGAGCCCAAAATAGTTAAAAGATAAACTACATATGCATATGTGGGCACTGGATTAATCAAACTCTTTTTTTCCTGTTGTGAACATTTTTACATAGAAACCTGAAATACAGTGCAAGGCTCCACCAAAGTATGGAGCCAGTAAGACAAAGGCTAGACAAAGCTGACATCCTCTGAGTGTGTTTAAATCATCAGTACTCAGTCCTGCACACACGCAGCAGATGATTCCACTATCTTCACCAAACAATGTTCTATACGGCGTGTATACATTTCTATCTCTCATCTAAACATGCCCAGATTCACACTAATTACAGAGGTAAAGCTGTTCCTGTCTGTATCTGGACTCAGGTGACCCCTCTCCACGCTGCTCTGGCTGCAGGCTGCTGACACCCACACAATACAGGCCCTGACCCAGAACACTAAACTAAATACAATATGACAAAGTGCAAAATGGAGCACCGGGGGAGGAAGCCGGTTCAGATGTGTGGGTTAAACTTGTGTTTAGTAAGAGCTTTGCATTTTCAAGTTAGAACATTCTTCACTTTAGAGTCAGAGTCAAGTGATGTTATTTTAATTAAAAGTGCTCTACCTGATTTTTACTGTCTTAAAAATGTGAAAAACAGAATTAGTTCATTCACGTTACAGTTATTCCTCACTTGCCTTATGCATTCAGAGCATCCTAATTATTCACGGTGATGAGTTTATAAGCGCTTTTCACAACTATTAGAGGCCAGAGTAGAGTTTTGCTGTCACTGTAACATTAATAACGACTGGCATGCTAACAGCGCACTCCTTGATTATCAGACAATAAAATGATTTATAATTTGATGCAGACAGCACACAGTGGACTTATTTTGACCTCAAAAGCTGCTTATACGGTTTATCTTTACTGGGGCAAAACACATTTTGCTTAAATACATGGGAAAAAATTGTGTACAGGGCCTTTAAGTTTGGAGACAAGAGCCACTTTATGTTACATTTATTTTTTGCATACAAAAGAATAAGACTATGAATAAATAGTGCTATACGGTCTGAATACAAGTTGCATTTGCTGAAGTTACTTATTTTAATTGTTATTAACTGTGCAACAAAATAATATTTTTTCCTCGTATTTATCAGTTATAGTTAAATAAAAATGTAATTAAATATATATTTTTGAACTTACACAATACAGACTTAACATTTAACACAGAAAATAGTCAAAATTGTTCCTCCAAAGTCTGAACTCTGCTCCAAACCGCATGCTGACAGAGGACTGGCTCTAGACCTCTTGGTTTAAAAGCCCTAATTATATCATTGACAATTAGAAATGACTGAATCTTGATCTTGATTAAAATTGGATTAATTGCCCAGTGCTAGCTATATGCAATTTTAGATATGTGCCAATAGACTACAGGGCTGTGCAGTATCACTATAGCATACAGCAAGGAAACTTAAAGCGCGTATGACAAGTTTTCACGTTTTTTTAATTATGACTTGGTTTGGTGGGATAGTAACTGTGGTAAATATTTATCATAGTTTTACATCAGTTAAGTTTGTGGGGAAAAAAACTTGAGAAGAAAAGTACAAAAATACAGGAAGTAGCACTGAGTTCTACAGGGACAATTTAAGGAAGGCATTTTTCTAACAGTTTGAACCTTCATTTAACGAAATAAAGGGGTTGTAATCTAATCATAACTATAGCGCAATTTGGGTTTTGGTCTTTGTTTCTAGGTAACAGTTATGGAAATCCCTCTACGTATGGCATATCAGCTGCTTGTGTCCAACCACGAAATTCTAAACTTATAAAATAAAAAAAAACTAGATAAAACTAGGCATGATTTATTTTTTAAATCTTAAATATAATCACGTTTATGTGAAATGAGCAGTCCCATATTACGCTATTTTCTGATCTATGTTATTATAATGTTTCCTCATCAATCCTCAACATACCTGGAGTTGTGTTTTGTTTCATTCTCAAAATTTTAACACACAAACCCTGCATATTTAGGCTGAGTTCGTCTCTCAAACTGAAAAGACATTGTTCCACATTGTGATGTCATGTGGTAATACAGGAAGTGCTCCAGTGTGTTTTTAAACTCCATACACCTTCACTTGAATCATTTGGATAATTTAAATGCTGGAATTGCCAATCTCTGCTAAACAAAAAGTAAAAGGTAGCTATTAACTTGAAAACTACCACTTCATGACATCACAAGGTGGAACAGAGCATTTTGAGTTTTGGAGATGTAGACAGCCTAGCGGGATTACTCATGTCTGAATGAAACAAAACACAACTCCAGGTATTTTTTGATGAAGTAACAACATTCTAACATGGCTTAAAGCTCACAAGAGTCAATTTTGCGTAATATAGGACCTTGAACCTAATTTACAACAAACAGCTAGTTATTCATTCAGAAAAGCGCTGATCGTTCATAATTTCTTATTTATACACTATAAAAAAATCTAAAAGCTGAAAATACCACACGTTAAGAGTATGACATCACTCTTTAGAACAAATGCATAGATTCTTCCTAAACACTAAAAGGGTTTATTTGTAATATCCAGAGGAGCCGTGGGACTCACTCAGCTGGTTTCATTTTGAAGCATATACATGTGATGACTTCATTGCAGCACAAAGAGAACATATCCCCTCTCGGTGAATGGGAATTGTCACTTGCCATATGAAAAAGCAACACGTGGGGAGAGCACATGTGCGGTGGATTAACATGGGGCTCATGTGTAAGTGAACCTGGGCCTGATAATAAGGACCATGTCACTCTGAGGTTGTGAAAGCACAGATGAAGCCTGGCTTGTACGGGGTTGTAACCGCATGGGGGGAAACCACACTCAAAACCTGACCAAATACTCACTTATAAGTACATAAGTTAATAGTTAAGATCAATCATGAGTACAAATTACTTTTAGCTGTGTTCAGTTATGTAAGGAAATACAACTCTGGCCAGATATATTCTACCCTTGGCATTACCTTTTATAGAAATCAGAAGATGCCATATTGGTGCAGGTACCACTGTGGAATGCATATATATGTAACGTTGTCTGTTTTGACTTTGACTTTGACTACTTATTTAAATAAATGCTGACTGTTCTGTTTGCATGTGCATTTGTGTACGAATAAGACGCATGTACGTTTCTCTCAACTGGATTTAACTAAACTTAGATTTTTTGGGTAGTTCTGCTGTTGTGACGCTTTAAACTGTATGACTTGGACCAAATGTTTTGGATATCCTTTCACAAGCTTCTCACAATTTTAGCCCATTCCTCCTGACAGAACTGGTGCAACTGAGCAAAGTTTGTAGGTCACCTTGCTTGCCCATGCCTTTTCAGGTCTGCCCATAAATTTTCAGTAGGATTGAGATCAGGACTTTGTGATGGCCTCTCCAAAACATTGACTTTGTTATCTTTAAGCCACTTTGTAACCTGTTTGGCAGTTTGCTTCAGGTCATTGTCCATTTGGAAGACTCATTTGTGCCCAAGCTTTAACTTCCTGGCTGATGTCTGGAGATGTTGCTTCAGTATTTCCACATAATGTTCTTTCCTCATGATGCCATCTATTTTGTGAAGTGCACCAGTCCCTCCTGCAGCAAAACAACCCCACAACATGATGCTGCCACCCCCGTATTTCACAGTTGGGATGGTGTTCTCAGGCTTGCAAGCTTCCCCCTTTTTCCTCCAAACATAATGGTGCTCATTATGGCCAAACAGTTCAATTTTAGTTTCATCAGACCACAGGACATGTCTCCAAAAATTAAGGTCTTTGTCCCTGTGTGCATTTGCAAACTGTAATCTGGCTTTTTTTATGTTTCTTTGGGAGTAATGGCTTCTTCCTTGTAATCTGGCTTTTTTATGTTTCTTTGGGAGTAATGGCTTCTTCCTGGCAGAGTGGCCTTTCAGCCCATGTCAGTACAGTACTCGTTTCACTGTGGATAATGACACACTCTTACCAGCTTCAGCAGCATCTTCACAAGGAGTTTTGTTTTTGTTCTTGGGCTGATATGCACATTTCGGACCAAAGCACGTTCATCTCTGGGACACAGAACCCGTCTCCTTCCTGAGCCATTTGATGGCTGGACCTTCCCATGGAGTTCATACTTGTGTATAATTGTTTGAACAGATGAACGTGGCACCTTCAGGCATCTGGAAATTGCACCTAAGGATTAACCAGACTTGCGTAAGTCCACAGTTCTCTTCCTGATATCTTGGCTGATTTCTTTTGACTTTCCCATGATGTTACACAAAGAAGCAGTGTGTTTCAGTTGTGCCTTCAAATACATCCACAGATGTGTCTCTAATTAACTCAAATGTTGTCAATAAACCTAGAAGCTTCCAAAGATATGATCATCTGGGTTTTCCCAAATTGTTTAAAGGCATAGTAATCTTGTATATAAACTTCTGACTTTGAAGAAAGTAATGAAAAATTGTCTACAAAAATCCTTCTCTCATTATTTTGGGCATTTAGCAATAGAAATCATTTTGGTAATCGTAACTGACCTACAACAGGAAAAGTTTAGTCTGATTTCATGTCAGACAGTGAGAAAAAAGCATATGTGTCTTTTTATATAATGTATGTAAACTTTTGGTTTCAATTGTATGTATTGTGATGGACCTTCACACCAGCTGTGCCCCATCGGCAGAACATGTCAGCAGGTCAACGGGCTATCAGAGTCTGCAGCCTGTGAGAATACTGCGGTGAGAATGGAGGCCTTTTCTCAAGCCTCTCAATAATAGTGTGAGCTCAGTAAAATTACAGTAGACAGGCCTGTTAATACAACAGTGCCCCCAATAATCTTAATATTTCCGGTTTACTTCCTCCACAATTCTGGCCTCACCATTTTTTATTTACTTTATTTAATATATTTTTTCTGTCACTGTAGTACTTTGTAACTACAAGAGGTAGAACTCACAACCCACATTTAACTCCCTTTTTGTCCAAGCGAGCCAAATGTATGTCATGTCCCATCCCTAATACAGAACATCTATGTGGCATCTATGACGCAAAACGTTGCATATCATTCCATAAACAGTTTCATGGTAATAGGATGGAATCTGGTAACTCAAACTGTTACTGTGATAATTAATTACATTGTAATTATGAAGGATGGAACTATACCCACTACAATGAACCGTTTAGTATGACCCTCACAATATAATACACGAGTGACACTTTATGCACATGCCACAACTCCAACTTGCTAATACATATAATACTTTCAGTTATGTAAGACAACAACTCCATAAAGGTCAAACTCTGCTATATTTAAACAGAGAAGCCATAGTGTAATTGAATAAAATGTTATGTTTATAGGGGTGATAGTAGCTCATTTGGAAGAGTATTTGTCCACTGAGCCACAGATGAATGCTGTTGTTGTGTTCTTGGGCAAGACACTCAACCCACCTCACCCCTGAAGCCTAAAACGTATTACAAAACCATATCAGTATCGTGATACATGGAGATATGCATCAGATCTTGAGAAAACTGTATTGTTGCATCCATAGTAATTACTCATGGAAACAGCCCATTTGTCGTTCTAGTTTATTACTAGGTTTTATGATTGAACCAAACACTGAACTAAACCCATGATTAAGTCTAAATCACCAGGAAAAAATGCATTATTCTTTGTTATATTATGGAAACAGGTTTGCAGACGTGTCCCTCATTAGACCAGTTACAGGCTATATTGGCAGCCTTTAACCATACCATTACTGTGCTGTAAAGTAAAGTGCACCCCCTTAAACAAATGAGGCTGGGTCATCTTGAGCAGACATATGACCTAGGTCCCTGGTGAACCCTGTTGAACCCTGGCTCTTCTTATCTCTGCCTGATGAGTCTGGTCTGTGCTGCCGGTACCATTCCTCAGAAACAGAGAGAGAGAAAGAGAGAGAGAGAGATCTGGAAAGCACTTGTGTACAGCTGTTAGGCTTGGTTTATCTTTGGTGCAGTAAAAGCTCCCCTCAAAGCAAAAACATTAAGAGGAGATCCAGTGCAGAAATGGGTAGTAGTACTCAATTACATTTTCTCAATTACATTTATTTGAGAAGCCATACTTCAGCTTTTTAGTTTGAAGTAGCAGTATTGAGTAAAAGTTTTGATTTGTTTTCCCACTGTGAGTAAGTCTGCAGTGTCAAAAGCTTCATGTGAACAATATTAAATGATCTGAACATTTGTGCTAATTACACCTTCTGATATGATATTTTTAAGTAAATTCTTTGAAGGTTCTGTTAGAAACTGTTACTCAGTACACAGTTGCTTCAAATACACATACTTTTTTACTTATTCTATTTGTTTAGAGAGTACTTTTTACTTGAATAGAAGTAAAAAGTGGCTAAGCTCTACCCACCTCTGGCCATTGATTTCTGCATTTAGATTTAGTTGATTCCTGTTGAGTTACATTAAGATAGTAACAAGGTTACTTATTTTGAATTAGATATTTATTTGTGCTTTATATGGATGGAATTCACTTTCACTGGACTCAGCTATGAATAAACTCAACTCAACCGCTCAACACCACATGGTTAGCTAAGCAAACTTTTTTTTTTTACTTCTGCTGCTACTCAAACTGTGGATTATAAATTGTGCTTCCTTGAATTGTTAATTATAACAATTCTCAATTCTCAAACTGGATTCTAAAATTTGAATCTCAAACTGGATTATAAAATTATAACATGCGATTCTCAAATGGTGGATTGTAAAGTGCAATTCTTGAACTGTAAATTATAAAGTGTGATTCTCAAGCAGTAGATTATAAAGTGTGATTTTCAAACTGTAGGTTATAAAGTGTGATTCTCAAACTGTAGATTATAATTTTTGAAGTCTTGTGTGGGAAAAAACTGACCTCTTCCGGTTATTATTTTATTTCCATTTTCAAGGACTAAGAACTCATTTCTGAGACCCAGAATTTGAATCACTCATCATCCACAAACCTGTACACCTCACAGTCTGTATCCACTGTACATGTGACATACCCATGTCCACAAAGGTCATTACAGAAGCACCCTCACTTCAAATCCTGCTCTTTCATGACTAGTAGCTCACTCGGAGACTCTAGTCTGTCGGGGCGGGGTCAAGTCAAATGAGATTTTGAAACCTCTCAAATTAAAGGGTATCTCTTTGAAATCCCTACACCAGGCAGGGCCACTTCATTCAAGATCTGCACTCCCTCTCAGCCTATCTGATTTAAAGGGGAAGTGAAGTTTACTCTGCTGATAGCGGCTCTCACTGATACTGTCTGTGTACAACTCACTGTCTGACCCCAGTGACCGTCCATTGAGAACACACACCCTCCGAGGCTCCATTGACAAGCGCACAGCTGAGTGACACAGTTGAGAGACAAAAATCAAAAAGCTGTAAACTTCTACAACTTTATTCCCCCATAAGTACATTTATGCATTCTTCAATGCCAGATACACAAATTTTTGTACAATTTTTTATTTTGATTAGCACCATGTAACTTATCAATAAGTTTATTCTTACTCATATTAGAGCTTTCCTCTTTACAGATCTGACCTGAAAATTAGCATCGCCTGCTTGTCCTCATGGAGCTATAGATAGGTGACAGACACTCAACCAGAAATGTTACAGTGCATCTTTAATGTTTTTGCTGTAATTGTAGTACTGCTTTTTGGAACTACATTCCTTAAGAGCTATAACTCATCAAAGTGAACTCTTTTTTGTCAAAGGCAAATGTAAACACATGGGAAGGGGGGGTCTCACAATTTTGCACAATCCTGTGACAATTTCATCTTGTGAGATCTTGTGGGATGAGATGTTCCAGTTTCCAAAAAGTCTGGCTGCAGACCTCCACCCAGAGGGTCCTACTCCACAGACCTCCACCAGGATGCACCTCCACCCACATGTCCATCATGTCCGTCATTAGTTTACTTTATAAAGCAGCTGTTACCTTCGCTCATTGTCCATTAAAGGTCATTAAAGGTGATTTCGTAGGTGCTTTTGTAACTTTACGTAGACTTTGGTCTTTTGGCATGGCCACTGTTTGTTTACTTTCAGGGACCTGATATAGGGAAGTCACGTGAGGGACCTCCTGGTGGAGGTCTGCGGGTTGGGTCCCCTGGGTGGAGATCTGCAGCCGGATCCCTCTTAGATCTTGCCCCATCCCAGGAGCAGTTCATAGGAGAACACAGCGATTATTCATCTTAATACTATGGGAGAATAAAATAGAATGACTGGTTGAGTAAGCATTTAAGTCTAAATATCTTGATATAGTTGTTAGTTTAAACAGTCAGTGACTGAGGATAATGAGACTTACAGTACTTTAAAATGGAGGGCAACTTTCCATTTCAAATTAACTGTTTAACACTCTAGAAGTCAATGAGCCAAGCCAGTGCACATTAAGCACTTCTATCTGACCCCACAGCTGTTAGACTCCTGAAAACACTGGCCTCTTAGCAAAGGAAAGAAAATGTGTAAAACATATTGATAATCCCAATATTGCCCATAAAGATTGCTGATGAGGGAAGGATGCTGTGGCACTATATCACTTTTTCCTGTATTCCTATTCTATTCACATCACCTCCAAGGACAACCTCACCATCTTTTAACCTCTATTACCTTTGTCACATTCTGTAATTTCTTATGTAACACCACCTAGACTGCATATGTATTAGGCTATCCAATCTAAGCAGCATGTGTTAGCAAATCCATCCATCCATCTTTCTTTCTTCTCTTCCGCTCCCAGGCCAGCCGAGAGACATAGTCCCTCCAGTGTATCCTGGGTCTTCCCCGGGGCCTCCTCCCGGTGGGACATGCCCGGAACACCTCCCTAGGGAGATGTCCAGGGGGTATCTGGAACAGATGCCTGAGCCACCTCAGCTGGCTCCTCTCGACGTGGAGGAGCAGTGTTAGCAAAGTATTATCTTAAAAAAATACAGTACTCTTAATGGCTGTTAAGTTGTGGAGATAAGAACTACTAACCTACTGAGATAAACTTGACTCAGCATTCATTCACATTATTCTTTTACTACAGAGACTTTTATATTGGGCTGCAAAGGCAACAGACTCTATTGCCTTACCCTGATTATTACTGGTGATTACAGTTAAGTGTAGCAGAACAAGGCCTGCATTACATTCGATTTTGTGTGAAATTCAAAAGAATTGGGGCCAACAACAATAATGGAACAATAGCAAAATATTTGTGGTATAGTGGTCATTGTAACACATTTCCAGTAATTTTAGTGGTGATATTAGTGTGTATTAACTGTGCCAACAGTGTATTAATTGTGGTATAAGCACAATATTTTCTCTTTCACAAGTAGCCTAAGCCTAAGGAAATCTTTTGTTGAGTAAGTTTATTTCTATTAGCCTGTAGCAGTCTTACAAGCTATTTTAAATATGTGGTACTTTATTCCCTCGTAGTGGACATAAATGACCCCTTGCCACAATAGACTAGCAGGAGGGGCTTGACTGTGGGACACTGGCTTGTGCGCGTAAGCCCGCCCCTCGCTGTACAGAGCTGGTGCAAAGGCAGCCGCAGAGACCATCGCAGACGAATGCTGGAGCAGCCCACTTCTGTGTGCAGAATGCATGTTCACCAGGCTCTCCGTGGAGCACTCACGTCCCGACCCTGTGTTTCCGCGGCCACAAATAAGCTATTCAGGAGTCGAGGATAACCAAGTTGGATGTGGCAGACGGACAGAGGGCCGACAGCCCGGAGCGACCGGACCAAGAGCAGAACTACACAGCAATACGGACTGTCGCTCTATTCTGAACGTGAACAATCATGCATGTGCTTCTCTGGGGTCTAGGGTTGCTACTGTTCCCTGATGTATTGAATGTAGTCGCATTACCGGACAAACTGCTTTTAAATCAGAGTACAGGTACAGTATGACGCTTTTGAACGCCCACGTTTACTTTCTTCTACTACTTTTCTTGCACCACCGCGGAGGGTTACGAATGAATGGATTTTGAATGCAGCCACAGCCATATAGTTTTTCCCCGAACAAGTTCACTGACAGGAGGAAATAGCTTTGCATCTTCCTATCTTTGAATGAATTGAATGTAAAAGCCACATGGAATCTATTAACACCTTGTCTCTTAACTGTTTGCACTCTAGGAAAGGAGGACTCCAGTGTTTATGAAATTGTGACCCCTGTACGTGTGAATGAAGTCGGTGACAAGTTTCCAACAACTATGCATTTTAAGAGGAAAAGGCGAAGTTTGGACGAGAACACTGACACTGCGCCGGATCAGTGGGCCTCACCAAATATTCACTACAGGATCCGTGCCTTTGGACAGAGCTACCACTTGAACCTCACGCGAGATTCGGGATTTATCGCACCTCTGTACACTGTGACAGTACTAGGACTACATCGGAGAGATAACATAACGGCTTTTGCAACAGATGAGAAGGAAGAGGACACTGAGCTGCGGCACTGTTTCTACAAAGGATACGTAAATGCACGTTCTGAACATGCCGCGGCCATCAGTCTATGCTCTGGATTGGTAAGTTTTTACGCACAACCTTATCCGCATCTTAACACTGAATGTGATCAGTACTGTAAGAACATTTTAATAACATTTGAATTCTAGTGTAAAGAAATGTGTTTTTATAAATCCTTTATGTCAACAGGTTGTTGTACAATAGGTTTTGTGAAGTAAAAGCCTATGGGAGGTTCTCGTTTAGAAAAGGCGCCTTTTCTTTCGTTGCAGTGACTGCAGTTAGTAAATTAAAGTATTTCGCCGGCGGAAGAATGCTCTTAGCGGCGCTGTTTCCTGACAGCTTTAATGAACACTTTGCTCTGTATCTTACGTCCTTGCATCTCTCTAGTGAGCCGGTGACGTCTTTACGCACGTTTTTACAGCGGGAGTATGACTAGACTGACGTCATAGCACATAGAGCCTGCCTCCAGGCAGTTGAGTTGAGAGCCATACACATGTTATTAGAAGAGAAGCGTCACAAATGTTTATTAAATATGTCCAAATCTAAGCATTCGTAGTGCAACACAACTTGTGACGTGTGCGGCGGTGAATGACTGGACAGAATGGATGATTGATAACAGCATATATTTTCATTTATATTCAGCTGGGCACTTTTAGGTCTCCAGAGGGGGAGTATTTTGTGGAACCCTTACACAGCTACCAAGGAGAACACTATGAAGAGGAACACATAAAACCTCATATTGTTTATAAGAAGACTGCTTCCAAAAAAGATATCTCTGGGGATAACTCCACATGTGACACAGCAGGTACTACAAACCACATTCATAGATGGCAAAAACTTTATGAATTGGAAAACATACTAATTTGTTGTTGTACATACTAAAACACTAAGTATGGTGAACCTGGTACCAGCCAAGTATAGTATAGTATATTTATAATCTAACAGGTGTAGAGTGTGTATATCTAATAGTGTGGCCCTTGATTATATAGGATTGTGTAATAATGATTAGGGCATCAGCACCATCAACGATCTCCAGCTGTCACAGGAAAAGACTTTGGGAAGTTCAGTCTTGTATCATACCATCTCAGTTTACTGCTCCATGTCCTGTTGATTCTGGACTTCCTCTGACTCTTTGATAAGACCATCATACAGATGCACAGAGCCAAAGGGCACAAAGACACATTTCAATATTCAAATCTAAAGTGTATGCTTTTATTTTTTGTGTCATATTAATAGATATGTATATGCATATAGTATAGATGAAAGGAAGATTTCTCACCATTTTAACTGGCCATTCCTGTACATTTTGAGCATTAAGTTTACCTTTGACTAAAGTCTAAAGATTAAGACTAAACTCTGGTCAAATCAGTCTCTTTTCTATTTAG
This sequence comes from Periophthalmodon schlosseri, assembly GCA_000787095.1. NCBI lineage: Eukaryota > Metazoa > Chordata > Actinopteri > Gobiiformes > Gobiidae > Periophthalmodon > Periophthalmodon schlosseri. The sequence goes on from KN471846.1 coordinate 26,561, forward strand.
GTCTACTGCCCCTTTTAAGTCTGCCACTACAGTTTATTCTTGATTTTTATGGCTGGATGCCAGGTTTACCTAGCCTGAACTCTTTGCACACAATGCTCCTCATTTTCAGACAATGACAAGAACCAGAAAAAAAACTGTTCAAATATTGTAACATGTTGCCTATGGAAAATGCACTGTTCTGTTTGCTTTATAATATATGGTTACAAGTGCTTCTGTTTTGGGTTCTTTTTGTAGGACATAAACAAAAACATAAAAGACACACACGAAGGAGAAGGCCAGCTGCTGGGGTCACCACTGCTGCGCCTGTGGTCAGCTCTAATATTCTCAGTGACATTGAGACATTGAGTTCTGGACTAGCCAGTGGAGCACTTCTTACTTCGGAAAGCAGCAATTCTAGCAGTGCTAGACCCTCAAATGATAGCAGCGGTGACTCCGGACCTCACAGGAGATCAAAGCGTTTCCTCTCCTACCCGCGCTTTGTTGAAGTCATGCTGGTCGCCGACAGCAAAATGGTGGAGCACCATGGCAGCAATTTACAGCATTACATTCTAACGTTGATGTCCATTGTGAGTTCTCACACTCAGCAAATCTGTTTATATGGTATTTTCTTTATCAGTCATTCAGGGCAAATTAGGTCAAGAGGTCTTTGATTTTAGGCTATTTACTCATGCTCCAACATCTGCAATGTCAAACTGTCTTAGCAAGCAAAGCCTGTGTTATTCATAGGGTTCTCAGTAAAAAAAACAGCTCTAATGAATATTAAAACTAGTGTCAAATGTAGATACTAAACAATACTGAGTAAAATCACATAAATAAAATGAAATTGAACATTATTTTTCAGAGTGATGAAAAAATACGACTGTTGCCCTAGCAATTAATGGAATTACTATTATTTTGTGTTGAAATTTATATTCTGTTGTCCGTTGTTGTCTGTTTTCATTGTGGTATCAAAATCTTTATTGAGTGAGTCTTTTCTTTAGTATCAAAATCAAGTTTGACATTTTAATATTGTGACAACACTATTTTCCTCACATCTTGATGCTTTTAAATATATGACATTTGTTTATTACTATGTCCCTGCTCCTAAATATGAGCTTCCATTGTTGTCTGGGACCACAGTTCCCAATAGGACCTGAGATGACCTATATTTTGATCTTGGCCATGATTGTATTCTCAACAGGAGGTCACAGCCTCATCCCCTAACACCGCTTTGTTATAGACAGAAAAACAACAGTCCTCCAAGTCATGTATTATTGTTCATTTCTTTTTGGTCTTACACAAGTATTCACGCTTGATCCACTTTAAATACAGGTGTCTTCAATCTACAAAGACCCCAGCATTGGAAATGTCATAAACATAGTGATAGTAAAGTTGGTCATTATTAACCATGAGCAGGTAAGTGACTTAAAGTAATAAGGTTTATAGTCAGAGCTATTTTAGTATCACTGAAAACTTACATTGTTCACTGATTTTCCTTTTTCAGGAGGGTCCAGTCATTTCTTTCAATGCACAGACCACTTTAAAAAACTTCTGCATTTGGCAGCAGAGCCAGAACATTCTAGATGACAACCACCATTCTCATCATGACACAGCCATCCTCATCACAAGGTGCAGGAATATCATCATTCTTTTTATATACATTCATTTTGACTGAGTTTCTCATATTAAACAAACAATCAATCATATCATTAACCCCTTTTAAATGTAACTAAAACCTTAAAAACTTTAACTTATTGTGTGTCCTTTGTACAGACAAGACATTTGTCGAGCAAGAGATAAATGTGACACTTTAGGTAAGTTTTACTATGTTAGTAAAATAAAAAAAAATGATTGTGATAAATTATAAATAAATAACAATGACAAATTATATTTTCAGGGCTTGCAGAACTGGGAACTGTGTGTGATCCGTACAGGAGCTGTAGCATCAGTGAAGATAACGGGCTCAGTACTGCATTCACTATTGCCCATGAACTTGGCCATGTGTAAGTACTGAATAGAACAGTTAGGTGGTGTACGTTCCTTGATTTTAAAGGAGCACTGTGCAACTTTTCTGGTTGAGAGTCCGTCACCTGCTCTAAATGAAGATGTATGACAAGTGAGTGACTCTAGCCCTGGTTAGGGCAGATCTCTGGAGAGACGAGCCCGCTCAGGGGACAGGGACAGGAAAAGACAAGTTTAATGCCATACTGTGGAACATTCCAGGCAAAGCAATGACAACTCCGGAGAGGCAAACATGGTGGCGCACCATCTATCAGAAAAGTTACATAGTGCATCTTTAAAGTGCAAAAAACTTGGAATAGCATCTTTTTTAATATAGACTGCATATGCTAAACGTATTTAATTCATGCCTGTTTTGACAAATCCTGTGTTCTGCTCATTTAAGCACTTTCAGTTGTCTTAGTCCCTACCAATGGCCTGGTGGTTTATTATTAATTTTTTAAGGGATAGACTATGAAATAAAAGGTATCTGGCAGTGTTTGTTTGTTTTTTTGTTTGTTTGTTTTTTTAAGTTAATAATATATGACCTTTTCAAGAAAATGTATTTAGAAAGTTAGTTTGTTTCGGGAGGGGGAGTGGGTTCTATGACTAAGTCTGTGCAAAGTCCTGAGTACAGCTGTGCTTGTGGTGTTAGCCGACCGCACTGGAGACTGTTACAGACTCTAACAGCCGTCATCTGTAGAAAAGACTCTTTCTGACCTCAACAAAAGAGAGGATTGTTAAACTGTGCGTTAAGTAGTGACAGCTTGAGCCACAGAGCTTAGTGTCGTTTGGTACCTGTGCAGTGGGTCACTCAGTAGCTCATTGAGGACTCTGGGCACAGTCTAGCACCAGCCAAGAGCCTGAGCACCCTATTGGAGATTTATGAGACTGCATACGTAGTCTACTGCTTAGAAGTTACACAACTGGGAAGTGTACGCATGTCTTAAGTAAAAGGTTTACTTGTGTAACTGCAATCTTTTTGGGTCCTGTTTTCTGTCTGCCAGGTTCAACATGCCACACGATGACAGCAACAAGTGCAAAGAGGATGGAGTCAAAGTGCAGCAGCATGTGATGGCTCCCACACTGAACTATAACACAAATCCTTGGATGTGGTCCAAATGCAGTAGAAAATTTATCACAGAATTCCTGGAGTGAGTTTCAGAGGCATTAGACATAAACAGATCAATCACTGATTGCAACCTTTTAGCGGTTTCTATATTTGCTTTTTCTTTAATCTCTCTTCTTTTCTCAATAGCACAGGATATGGTGAATGTTTACTTGACGAGCCAGTTTCTAGGCCCTACAGTCTTTCACAACGGTTGCCTGGACGTGTATACAGTGTCAATAAACAATGTGAATTGATATTCGGCCCAGGAACACAGGTGTGCCCTTATATGGTGAGTGCTCTCTCCAAACACATTACTGCAGTGGTTCACAGTTTGAACACACTTGACATAGCAAAAATGATGTATAATGAATATTAAACATGTATTAATGCTAACTCTCATTTGTCAAAACAAAAAAGTGTACATTTTTATTGCTTAGACCCAGTGTCGCCGCCTGTGGTGCACAAGTCCAGAGGGGGTGCAGAGGGGCTGCAGGACCCAGCACATGCCCTGGGCTGATGGCACTGACTGTGCACCTGGAAAGGTAAATATTACATTAATCTACATTTAAGGAAGGCTGTAGTTTAACACGTAATTTCAGGGCATTATAAATGTGAATTGTATATTATTATTATTTAATGGTGAACTTGTGGTCAAATAGCCAGTAAAACTTTGGTTAAGATGAAGGCAATTAAAGAATTCACAAAAACTTTTCCATTTCATGCTACCATTGCTATTTCTTTACCAGTGATCAGCTGTAAGGTATTTATATTATGTTTGAAGTTTTGTTATGTTATGACATGTGACTGAGAGCTGTATGCATGGAATGCAGTAATGCCTTTTTGTTTAGTGTTATGTCTTTTCCAGGACTTTAGACTGTTATTTGCCTCAGCTTATAGAGTTGTACCTGTGTTATCAGTTGCATGGATATTATTTCATCTGTGTTTTGTGTCATTGGGCTCTGCTGTTTTTTCTTGTATTATTTATTCAACTCAATCTCATTAATTAATTTAAACTCATTTGTAGCACTGCAAGCATGGCCTGTGCATAGCCAAAGAGCAGGATGCCACCCCTGTAGAGGGAGCGTGGGGTGTATGGAGTCCTTTTGGAACATGTTCGCGCACATGTGGAGGAGGCATCAAGGTGGCTGCTCGGGAATGCAACAGACCAGAGTGAGCACTTCTCTTCTATTGTCTTTGATCTTACCTTGTTCCCATTTGTAATCTGATATGAAGAAGAAGTAGGCTCGCTAAAGAGTTGTGAAGTGACTTATTTTGTATTGTAGTGTTTTTCTGTTAAAGTGTAAAGGACATTTGACCTTCCTACAGGAACGTTGGACACAGTTTTACAGAATAATGTGTTCACAATGTTTCTCTTCAGACCCAGAAATGGTGGAATGTACTGTGTGGGCCGTCGGATGAAGTTTCGCTCCTGTAACTCTGAGCCCTGCTCCAGGCAGAAGAAGGACTTCAGGGAGGAACAGTGTGCTGCCTTTGATGGCCGCCATTTTAACATCAACGGACTACCTCCAAATGTTCGCTGGGTTCCCAAGTACAGCGGAAGTGAGGCTTTTGTGTTGTGACAGAAAGACTAATGGCAAATAGACAGTTGTTTGATTGTCTGCCATCTATTGTTTCAGTCCTGATGAAGGATCGCTGTAAGCTATTCTGCAGGGTGGCCGGCAGCACAGCTTACTACCAGCTCAGGGACAGAGTTATAGATGGCACAACATGTGGTCCAGACACCAATGACATCTGTGTCCAGGGCTTGTGCAGAGTAAGACCCTTTTCTATTGATGTGGCTGTGAAAGTTTCTATATACCATAAACAAATTAGGTACCAACAGTTTGTTGTCAGACGCTGTCAGAACATTAAAACACACAGTAAAGATATTTTGAAATAAGATGTAATTCCAGCGTTTTGTTTTTAATTCATAAAGCAAGCAGGCTGTGACCATGTCCTGAACTCCAAAGCCAGGAGAGACAAGTGTGGTGTGTGTGGAGGAGACAATTCATCATGCAAAACTATAGCAGGCATCTTCAACACTGTCCACTATGGTATGTCACATACTTAAATGGGAATTACTATGAATACTGTATGACTTATAAGTTCACGATTCTTTTTAAACCCTACCTTCACAGGATATAATGAAGTGGTGCGCATACCTGTTGGTGCTACAAATATAGATATTCGGCAGCACAGCTACTCAGGAAAACCAGAGGATGACAATTACCTTGGTAAGCACAATATCCTACAATGCAAGGCTATTTTCTTCTATCTTGTTAGTATGAGCATGCTAATGTCTGATAGCCCTCTGGGTACCATCCCATCCAGGCAGACAGTTGTGTCTGCATTATGTAATTTCACCTAGTGTTTGTTGAGGATGAACAAAATGTTTGTTGTTCTCTTTTTAATGGCTCACACAATGCATTTGTAATCAGAGGGAATTGATGAATGTACATTACTATGTTGCAGTTCTGGAACTCTAACAGAGTTTGCTGATTAGATTATAACCTTGTGTTTTATGCTAAATAGTCTAACCTGAATGTGTTATCTCTCTACAGCCATATCAAATACTCATGGTGAATTCCTTCTTAATGGCGAGTTTGTGGTCAGCATGTTCAAAAGGGAAATTAAAGTTGGAAATGCTGTCCTTGAGTATAGTGGTTCTGACCATATCATTGAAAGGATCAACTGTACTGAACGTATTGAGGATGAGATTATTGTCCAGGTATGACCTCATCTTCATCTGGTCTGCAGAAAAATGTCTTACAGCTTTAATTGATAACTATACTTGAGTCTAAATGTCTACAGAATATGTGTGTAAAGGGCCTGTATTTTCCCAGGTGTTGTCAGTGGGGAATCTTTACAACCCAGATGTCAGTTACTCTTTTAACATTCCCATAGAGGACAGACCACAGCACTTCTTTTGGGATGCTTATGGGCCTTGGCAGGAGTGCAGCCGTCTGTGCCAAGGTGAGTAGGAGGTAAAATACACTGGCAAAGATAGGTGAGAACTGTATCGGAGCCACAAACGAATGGGTGCAAATATTAATAGGATAACTGCTCTACAATCTGTCTTTTATAAGTATATGCTTGACCTTTTGGACAGTTCAATTTGGAATAACCTTCACACTTACAAAGAGGTTTTGTTCTTACAATGTAATATTTATTGCATTATGATGTACATTTTATAGAATGTAACTTTTTATAGTTTTATTTTATTTTATTTTAATAGATTCTTTTTTCAGACCAAGGTTTAGTTTGTTTTCATACCTGGCAGTTTCGATTGCTCACTAGCGGTCTTCCTCAGAGTGGCCATGCGTTTTTTTTTTTAATAGTTTAATTATTCATGACATTCTGTAATGTAAAATTATACTGTGTATTTTATCTATATCATTTGTAATGGTTCCTTGGATTTGTTCTACAGGTGAACGCAAGCGAAAGATTGTGTGTAGCAGAGAATCTGACAGAGTTGTGGTGTCAGACCAGAGGTGTCATGGTACACCCAGGCCAGCTGTTGTCACGGAGACCTGCAACACTGACTGTGAACTCAGGTTTGTGATGTTAGCAGGTCTTTCATAGCACAAACATGTGCCCATTTACTCATACCCACATATGACTGTAACACAGGTGGTATATCGCCCGTAAAAGTGAGTGCTCTGCTCAATGTGGCACAGGATATCGTACCCTGGAAATATATTGTGCCAAAATAAATCATGCTGATAGTAAGACTCAAAAGGTTGATGACCGTTACTGTAGCAACGTTCATAAACCAGATGACAAGGAAAGCTGCCATGGCGACTGCAGCCCAGGAGGCTGGGAGTACTCGCCCTGGTCAGAGGTGAGAATGTACAGTAAATGAAAGCTGCCTTTTGGATGTGCATATCTGCTCGGTGTTTACTCATTTGTGTTTTGTAGTGCTCCAAGAGTTGTGGTGGAGGCACCCGCCATCGAGGGGCAGTCTGTAGAAAGGCAGCAGAAAGTGGGGGCGATGAAAGCATGTGTAGCCAAAGGGACAAGCTTACCGTCCAATCCTGCAATGAATTCCTCTGTCCTCTGTGGAAAAATGGGGACTGGTCTGAGGTGACTGTACATTACTTTGTGAAGATGTTTGAAATGTTTTTAGGACTTTTTTTTAGGAGTTTAAGTTGAAGTTATTTCTAGCTTCTCTTGAGTTTGACGTGTCTGTATGTTGTAGTGCCTGGTTACATGCGGAAAAGGCTACAAACACAGGCAGATTTGGTGTCAGTTTGGTGAAGATCGACTGGACGACCACCACTGTGGTTCAGCCAAACCAGAGTCAGTTCAGACGTGCCAACAACAGGAGTGTGCCTCTTGGCAGGTCGGACCCTGGGGACAGGTCAGTTTAATTGATGTGTCATTTGGCAAGATATTTCAGCTGAATTAATCTGCTCCATAACTGCTGTGGCAACAGAACTAGTTTATAACCCTCACACTGTATAACTGCAATATAAATGTAACATACTGTGGTGGCCTTCAAAAGCTCTATGTAACAGTAATCCATTATAAGCAGCTATGCGGGTTTATTGTAAATCACTACACTGCTTAAACTTATTTTACTTGTTTGGCAATAACATAAGATTTATGATAAAACAATATATTAACTGTTTGTGTGCACGTGTGCTGTAAAATATTAAAATGTCAGCCAAAAGCCTTATGTAGAGCCAAAACATTCCAGGATGGGCAGATACAAGGATACATTTGAAGCCATTAAATGAAGCATAGTCAAATAGTAGTTGAAGTTGCCACCACACCGATTTGACCTTGTTTTATTGGAGGCACTGAGGCAGAAGAGAAATGGGGAGGGTCCAATGACTTGGCAGTGCAGAAATTATTTGGCTCTTGATGGGGCTAATTTACTCGTTTTCCTCTGTGTAGTGTTTGTAGTCATTCCGATGGATGCCTTTCTTGTCTTCTTCTCATACTCCCACTCCACTGCTCCTTTTTTCTCTCTTTGAACTCAGTGCACTACCTCATGTGGGCCAGGTTACCAGATGCGAGCAGTCAAATGTGTTGTGGGCTCTTTTGGTGCTGTGATGGATGACACTGAATGTAATGCTGCTACCCGTCCCACTGACACCCAGGTAAAAAAGACCATTTTGACACACTACATGTTTAGTTTAGGTTTTTAGTTTTCAGGTTACTGCCTTGTTTTGTCTAAGTGTGATAATGTATTTGAGACAGATTGTGATCAGGCCAGAGTAACAGCAGGTCTGAATTCCAGCCTCTGGCCAAGTGGAGCCTATGGCCCCACCTCACTGTGTTTTCAACCAGTCAGTCATGAACTGGGCCACTGGACCAGCCATTCCCATCACTAGAGCCATTATATAGCATCACCAGAGATTATATGTGATATAGATTGGAGGAATAGGACTCATGATGAATTAGCTTTAAATGTTTGATTTTTGAATGTTGTTTCCATACCCCACATCTACACAGAGCATAAGTGACTTCCTTAAAAAGGCTCAGTGTGGAATGTGGAGCCTGCTCACTGCCTGTCCAATTCGATTATGGGCCTTACCTCTAGAGAGAGGGGTCAGAGGGCAGCAGAGGGCACAAAGACAAAAGTGAAAGGGCAGAAGGTGAGCAACATGTGGCTGATGAGGGCGGAGTTTACCACAGCGGAGCATTGGCATTGGAGGCCCAAATACCACTCCACTATGACCTGTTATGACAGGGATCAGGCCTTTATGCTGAGTGGCTTACTACCACAATCCATAGTTTGAACTGACAGCCAACTTATTTCTTGTTGTTTTGGTAATGTGGGTGAGGTGTGTGGATGATGGGAAACGCGGTGGTTAAGCACAGAGCTTAGAAAAGAAACTTTTTTTTGTTTAAGGCATTCAATCTAACATATTTTTAGCATGGTTGTCTTTTTTATTGGATGAAGTATATATTTTTAACAGGACTGTGAAGTGGCCCAATGTCCAAGCAGCCAGCCTGTTCCCCCGGGGACTAAAGTGCCCTCTCACCCGAGCCATAAAACTCAGTGGAGATATGGCTCCTGGACACAGGTTTGTGGTTTATCAGGAGTCCTATCTGATCCCATATGTTGCTTTTTACCTCATTTTTTTTTTTTTTTTTCTGGTACAGTGCAGTGCCAGCTGTGGAAAAGGGAGTCGTATGCGATATGTAAGTTGCCGTGACAACCAAGGTGGTGTTGCAGAGGAGCAAGCATGTGCCCACCTCCCAAAACCCCCTGCAAGAGAAGTGTGCTCTGTGGTGGCCTGTGGACAGTGGAAAGTATTGGAGTGGTCAACAGTAAGGAATTAACAAACCCATCTAACTGACAATTGTATTAAACATTTATACTTCATATATCCATAGTGCAGGGCTATGACCAAATACATGACTATTATGTGAGCTTGAATCCCAGATGCACTCATTGTGTCAGGAGAGTAACAAGTGTGCTGTAAGTGCAGTAGGAGGCGCACACAGAATGAGCAGCAGAGGGGCTGGAGTGAGGGGCAGAACTTTGTTTACAGATGGTTCTCATCAGAGCCCTGTGATACAGTGCAGTCTGACTGCAGCGCTGGTCACCGCACACCCCCGCACATACAAACATGTTCACCCTCACACTTGCACACTAGGCCAAAGGCGCTCAGGCCGCTCCCTAAGGAAAAATGTTTATTCACAAGTGAAAACTGATTCTGGTCCTGTGTATAGGTCTGAAGAACAGTTAAACCGTGACTGAAGCAGATAAGGTTATTAACCTGTATTTACATGTTCCGTTTCAGTGCTCAGTGACTTGTGGCCAGGGAAAGACAACACGACAGGTGCTCTGTGTCAATTTCAATGAACAGGAAGTGGATGCCAGCGAGTGTGACCTGGATGATCGTCCAAACACCCAGCAGGACTGTGCTATGTCTCAGTGTCCGCCCCGCTCCAGCGAGCCTCGGCTGACCCCGTCCTCACCCAACAGCAGCACAAAGAACAGCCTTCCTCACAACCAGGCCCACCAGTGGAGGACAGGACCCTGGGGCGCGGTGAGCTTTACTCTATCTGCAGTACATGCTGTAAGAAGTTATAGTCTCTCTGTATTTAATGTATCTAATATGTGTCTGACCACAGTGTTCCAGCACTTGTGCAGGGGGCTTTCAGCGACGAGTGGTGGTGTGCCAGGATGAGAACGGTTACTCTGCCAATCACTGTGAGGAGCGCAGCAGGCCCAGTGAGCAGCGCTCCTGTGAGGCAGGCCCATGTCCACAGTGGATCTATGGCGACTGGGGAGAGGTACCACTAAAACACTTTTTTATATTGTTTATACTGATAAAAATGTGTGATAAGTGATTGAAATAGTATTATTGTTATTGTTTCTCTTTTAATTTGGACCTGGATTTTACAAACTAAAATGAATAAATGGTCACTCTACAGACAAATATAATTTTTCAATACACATGTATTTTTCTTTGTATACAAAAAAATATGAAACCAGTTTAACTCAAAGGCTATTGTCAACATCTGTTTGCAGTGTACCAAACCTTGTGGAGGTGGCATTAAGACAAGACTTGTGGTTTGTCAGCGTCCAAATGGTGAGCGCTTCAATGACCTGAGCTGTGAGATCCATGACAAGCCCCCGGACCGGGAGCAGTGCAATACTCAGCCATGCCCCTCAGGCCCCCACTGGAGCACAGACCCCTGGAGCTCGGTACGCTCATAAAACAAACATCACTTCTGCTTCTCTTCCCATTCTTCACCCTAACCCTCTTTTCCTGCCCCACTCTGGGCTCTGAGACTTCCATAAGATATTTGGAAAATTGCCTCTGCTGGGCTTGGATGACAAATGTGCATGTGGTTGCTACATGCAACGTAGTCCACATAGGACTGCCTGAGCCTTTCAGGTTTCAAGTCAGGATCCCTTTGTATACGATCACAGTTTTGTAAAATATTATTTTCCAATATAATTTATTATAGTTATTGTAAATAGCAACAAATTATTTTTTATTCTTTAGCTTATCCACTCCACAAATCCACTGATTCCATATCGCAAATGAATGTTTTGTACATCAAGAATCATTTTCAGTAGAGAACCTTTCATATTTTAGCCAGAGAGAAGCCCATATTTACAGAATCTGTCAGGACACATTTTCCCAAAATATACCTTCGTTATTTGTGCCACTACAAGCATGTCTGATAGTACTTGCTATTTATTAGAAATGGTACTGATATTATTTTTGAGGCACTTGTTATGATTCCAAAGACCAATCCAGATATACGCATATTGTAGTACAAACAACTTTAATAATCACTTTACATGGAATCCAAATGCATAGACCATGCTGGTGTAAACAGAACTGGTTCTGCGTACATTTCACCTTAATATTTTTGTATGTATGCAATGAATTGTTCCAAAGGTGCTGAACATGTATATTTATAATATTTAAGGTTGCTTTTGCTCCACATAGTTTGTACATGGTTTAGATACAATTTCTATATGCTCAGAAATACCTCACATTTATCTCAAGTAGCCATTAAGCCAGTATTTTAACATGACACGCAAGGGAAGTAATATTAGTTAAATATCATTTTTATGACAAAACATGTTTGATAAATAGGCAATTCATATTGAGATTCTTATGTTTTATATAAGCAGTGTGTCTTTTAAAATGGCTCCATAACTAAAACCCTGTTGGCTTTTTGAGCCTGACCTTCACTCTGTAGTTGTCAAATAGTGAAGGTGACCACAAGGGAAGTTACACATGCTTTGTTTGTGGAGCTCTTACTCTGAGCCAACATTATGTCTACCTCAGTGTCTGATATGACTGCCCCCCGCTGCACCGCCCTCTCCCAGCTCTGGAGAGAGAGCTGCTGTTTTAGATGGATTGAAACATGGATTGTTAGGGCTGCCTTGCACTGCTCTTGCATCCACACTATGTTTCTTCTTCCTTCTCATGTTGACCACCCTTTAAGGCCAGTTAAACCTCATATGGTATCTGTGGTGGGGGCAGTATGTGTCTACAGCCCACCCGGCTGATTCCCCTTGGTCATAAATGTCTTTGCTGACATTACACCTTATTTTAAGGGCCTGTAAAATCAGCAGTGAGTGCCTTTTACTGTGCTCATTTACTAAAGACAACTACTGTACATAATGGGTCCCATGTGTGATTACAAGCAAGCAACCTTTAAGAGCTGTACGCTGAGGAGGTCAATGTAAAAATGTTACATTTATTTGTCCTTTTATTTTGGTGCTACAGAGTTTACAGCTCTAACGCCAAATCAACAGGTTCTGATAAGTATATATTGTATTTTCTTTTTCACAAATGGCAGTATTAGTTTCTGTTCAAGAATTTGTATATTTATGTAATTATTACATGTATTTATTGTTTTATTACTATGTATTGTCAGTATTTAATTTCATATGGATATGTTTGACTGTGTTTATTTTGAGAAAAAAACAACTTTTAATTAAAAAGAAGTCGAGGTACTATCAACGGCTTTTTTTCCTTTTTTGACTATTTTGTCACATACATGAACTGGCCCACTTTATGGGGAATGATTCACATAAACCTCGCTTTATATGTTTTACTACAAGCTTGTCTAATTACTACTCACATTTTCTCCTCTCCCTTGCTCACAGTACATTCTATTGCTTAATTATCATATTCATTCAGTCTCAAAGCTAACACGTGCATTTTATTGGGAGGAATGGTGACACATGCGAGTCTATGAAGTTGTCCACCCCTCTGGCCCCTGGTTTAATCCTGGCTGGACCAGTGGACCACTAAAAGTGACTTCAGTGAAGAGCAGGACACTGTAGTGATGTATAGTGGGTCAGAGGTTATGTTTGATCAGGGGAGGCCCCCGTGCCCATTCACTGCATCAGCATCAGTTGACTTCTGGGAAATCCCTGAGGTCCCATGTAAAGAAAATAAAAACATCAAAGCCCCTAAAATGTTAATATTACCAGAAAAAGACGTCAGCATTAGAGAGCAAGTTCTTACAGGAAATTCAATTCATATAATTTCCAGATTCAGATATTCAGTTTAGACATGTGCACCATGATTGTAAAATATAGAAATAAAAACAAGACACTCATTCAATTTTGATATCAATGTAAATGGATGGAAATCATGATCAGAAAGATCCCTCCTCTTCATCATCGCCCTCATCAATGAATTCACCCTGAATGAGGTGAGAGTTCATAGCCAGTATTAAGGCTTACTCAATGAGAGAGCACCACTCGCTGGGCCCCGCACTCATTCAACTCAGGGCCTGTCAGTTTCTATCCATCCCACATGCAACACCCCCTTGATTATCCAAGCACAACACAACTGTTCAGCCTGTCACAATGTGTTAGCCTCTCACAAGCAACTCGGAAGTGAATCACAACACTACCGGGTGAGCCTCCCCTTTTGATTGGACGTTTCAAAGGCAAAGCTATTAGCAAATCTCCAAACATCAAATAGTGAATGTGTCATATGTGAACTTGAAACTTATAACTTGTATCCTTTTATTCCGTAGTGTTCTGCATCCTGTGGAAGAGGTTATAAGTACCGTAAGGTGAATTGTGTGACAGGATCAGGGCGTGGTGTCCCAGATCAGAACTGCCTGCACCTCTCTGCAAAGCCCAGCAGGCAGAGGCGCTGCCGAGGAGGACAGTGCCCCAAGTGGACAACTGGGGACTGGGAGGAGGTAAGTCCTGACCCCTGAAAGATCTTTTTTGCCCTGTACACCACTTGCATGTAGCTTACTTGAGTGAGTAGATGACTAAACCTGCAGGAAAGAGAAATGTATTTCCTCCCAGTGCTGAGCCTTTACATATGATGACGTGGTTTGCTGACTGCCAAAACAAAGTGGTGGGGGTTGATTGAAAATAAGCTGCAAGAAAATGAAAATGTCTTCAGCATAAACTTGACATTAACACCAGCCAGTGTAAAGTCCATTCTAGTCCCAATGTTTAATATTTCTTTCTATCCCTTTTATCCTACTCTTCCTCCTTAATCCTACTCGAGTAAAGGACCAGGTTGTACATGTTATCCAAAACCTCTTGTCTGAAGTACTTGTGATGCCAGAGGCATCACAGACGATATGCACATGGATAGCTCTTTGCGTTTTTCTTCATTTTCACCCAACCTTCATTCTTCACATTCACCCCAATGGTCTAAGGTCCAAGCATGTGTCCTCCATATGGCAGAGATGATCTGAGTCAGCCCGGGACAGCTGTCGGCTGGACTGAGGCCAAGAGGAAATAGTGGTCCGCATGTGGCTGCTGGTCAGTGCAGGACTGTTACCTGTGGTACATTTGAATCACATAACATAATATAATAGTGTATTCTGTACACTTACTGTGTACGTGCAAGAATGGCATAGCTCATCTGTATCCAGATTCTGAATGAAAGAAAAAAGACACTTTGTGCATGCAATCTAAATATTACATGAACATATACTGTAGTAAGATACATGTACAAGATTACAGTAGACTTTTACATGATGAGGATTATAGAAATTCTTGGCTTTTTATAAAGACTTGCATGCATTTAATTTTTTCACTTCAACAGAAAATAATAAAACAAGTGTTAGTGGTAATACTTACCTATTCCACCCCCAGTGCTCAGTGACATGTGGTGATGGCGTTCAGCGACGAGAGGTCTTTTGCCAGACTGGAAAGCAGCGCAGCACGGTGGAGAATGGCTGTTCCCCCCGCACCAGACCTGCCTCCAGCCAGAGCTGCCGTGTGACAGACTGCCCTTCACACTACCGCTGGAGAGAGGGCCAGTGGCGCACAGTGAGTTCTGTCTGACATTCTGTGTAGAGGCGGCCTCCCCTCTGCTGCGTCACATCTGAGTGAGAGAGTGAGAGAGTGAGTGGGGTTAGAGGAAGGAGGCCAGAGGAGGGGTGGGTACGGGCTGCTGCTCTACCCCCAGGGAACTCCCATCACATGGGTTTTGTTTTACTCACATTCACACTGATGAATTCAAGGGATATGTGTCATTTATAACTATTGCAATAATAATAGATAGAAAGCATTACTTCCTTATCCGTGTATAGTCTATACTGTATGATCAGAGCCACTTCACAACTATGTTCATTCAATTCAATCAAGTATTTTATTTTATACGGTAAATAAACTAAACTAACAATATTTGAATATTACTAAGCCCCTAAATTATAGTGATTTGAGACTACATTCCGGTTGTGAGTTATGCTTTTTTTCTCTGGGCTCAGGGCTATAAATTCTTATTTAGAGTGGGGAATATAAGAAGGAAGCATGCAAGAGCAGCTGCAGCAGAAGTCTCGTCTTCATGTACTGAATGTGGGTCATGGAACAGCATGATATGTCTTCTTTAAGGAGGCTCTCATTAGTGTGGAAAGTTTGTGGAGGTCCCTGCCCAAGTGGTCCCATTAACAGCAGGATGTTATTATAACAGTTCAACTCGTCTTTTTTCATTGCACTGGTCTAGAAAGACAGTCATATCTTGACTATTATTGTGTGGTGTATTTCATCGCTCTTCATAGTTACTGGTGTTGTTTTTCGTTCATTGTCATTGTATTTGTATACAGCCCCTGATCATATGAACCTGAGATATTGCGTGCTGTATGTGTCTTGTTGACTCTAGTGCAGTAAGTCTTGTGGATCAGGCCATCGACACCGAGCCCTACAGTGTGTGGACTATAAGGAACAGGAGGTGCATGACATGTACTGTGTAAACCAAATCAAACCACCACATATAGAGAGCTGCAACACTCACGCCTGTGAGTACATTTGGATCACTGGGGACTGGTCTGAGGTACGTGACAGAATTCTGCTCTCATCAGACAGACCACAATGACAGACCACCTCTTATTCACTGTCATTTACTCTGCAGTGCTCTGTGAGCTGTGGGCAGGGTTACCGCCATCGCCTTGTCTCTTGTAGTGAGGTGCATGTGGACAATGACAACTATGAGTACAGCCATCAGTCTCTATCCAGCTGCCCCGGCACACCTCCAGAGACCTACATGCCTTGTGACACAAGCCCATGTTCGCAAGTGCAGGAATGGAGAGTTGGAAACTGGGGACATGTAAGTCCCTCAAATCTGTTTCTTGGCCTTTTTATCAAATTAAAATTGTAAAACAGGTGTGTGATGTTACTATGAATAATAATGATCTAAGTGTCAGGATACAACAGACCACATTCATTTGGTATATCACAAATATAACATAGATTGTAAGTTAATGGGCATTGTATTTCGTATTAACAAAGCACACCATACAATTTCAAAGTGATAGTGCTATATTACAGCATGCCCAAAATGTGGAAAACAATTGCAAATATATATTTATAAATACATTCAATGCATATACTGGCATTTATGTGACGTGCTCAGCGAATGGCACAAGATCAAACCAAACATTGAAACCTGATCCAGAGAGACATAGCTGTTCAAACATGAACATCCCATTCCCGTGGATGATGATGAGAAATGTGGCCAAAAGAGCATGTCATTAGTATGTAGATTGATTTGGTTTTGAATGGCCTGCAGTGCTCGGTGAGCTGTGGAGTTGGTGTTATGGAGAGGACGGTGCAGTGTGTGGCAGCAGATGGACAAGAAGGCCATAGGTGCTCACCAGATGTCATGCCAGACTCTAGAAAACCCTGCAGAAACCATCAGACATGTGAGTGCAGACATATCAAATACCACAGTAGTCCACTTTTTACTGGTAGTTCATTTGTATTTACTTAATGTGACTTTGGCGTTAAATGGCACGTTCAAGTATTGGATATTGTTACTTGTGTGTTTAGGTCATTTGCCTTTGAGCTGCCTGGATGCCCGGAGCCTTAAGGGACCACTCCCTGACAGTGAGCATGTCCTCAACATTCAAGGAAAAGCACTCAAGGTTTAACTTTTAAGCTATTCAAATTCCTTTTTCCTATCAAATTACACATGATGAAATAATGTCAGGTGTAGTTTGTGTTTCATCTCGTCCCATTTGCGTTTGATTCGACACTTTCTCACTTTTTTGTTTCGTTTTATTAGCTTTCCACTCTGTTTGACTCTTCACCTCTCACCCCTCTCCTCTCCCTTCTGTGTCT
>KN471847.1:9477-27179 GCA_000787095.1 Periophthalmodon schlosseri
CAGGGGCAAAGCCAGGGCTCGGCTTTGGTCTAAATAGAAATCCATCTGCTAAGTCTTATCATGAGGTGTATTTATCTTTGCCACTCTGAGTATGTCAATAATATAAACACAATTACTGTATTTTCCGGAGTATAAGTCGCACTGGAGTATAAGTCGCACCAGCCAGAAAATACATAATAATGAAGAAAAAAACATATATTTCACATATAAATCACATCTGAGTATAAGTCGCGCCCTCGGCCAAACTATGAAAAAAAAAAGTGCGACTTATATTCAGGAAAATACGGTATATATTTGCGACTATGAGGTTTAAAGGGCTCATATTACGCTGTTTTCTGATCTGTTATAATGTTGTTTCCTCGTCACAAACAGACCTCAGTTCTTGCCTCAAACAGAAAACACTCTGTTCCACCTTGTGACGTCATGTGGTAATACAGGAAGTGCTCCAAACACCTTCACTTGAATCATCTGGATGATTTCAGTTTTGGAATTGCTCATCTCTACCGAACTAAAGGTCAAAGGGGCTGGTAACGTGAAAACTGCCGCTTCATGACATCACAAGGTGGAACGGAGCATTTTGAGCTTTGGAGACGTTACAGACTAATAATGAAGTGTTACTCAAACATGTGTGAATGAAACAAAACACAACTCCAGGTGTGTTTTTGAGGAGGTAACAGCGTTAGAACATGATTTAAAGCTCACAAGAGTCAGTTTCACATAATCTCTTTTACTTTTCATATTAACACTACAATATATGACCAATGTGAGGGGTTTATCCAGTCATTAAACTCAGACAAACGACGTAAATTACACTGTACTGCACAAATTATGACGTAAGAATAAAACAGCGAATAGAAAACTAACATAACTATGACGTGTAGGAATCGAGCCGCAGTGAAGCCGCCTTTAGTAAATGACACAAGACGAGATTTAAAATTGTAAAACCAAATGAAGCTGTAATGAAAAATGAAAAGTGTTTATTTTCTGTGGAGCGTCTGGACTCGATCAGAGCGAGATCCTAAACACGAGCTGCCCCTCCCTGATGCGCATGCCCAGAACCACTCACTGTTCTGCTCACATCTACAGCTGCGCGAGGCCGGACAGTCCAGGTCCCACACTGACTCCACCAGCTCTGCCTCCACCAGCTCTGCCTCCATCACCTCTGCCTCCATCACCTCTGCCTCTCTCCACAGCACAGGCTTTAAGAAATGCTCATGTGACACGCTTCTTTTACTATAATTTACACCGTTTGCAAAATGATTTGTCCGGTTACAGAACCTGGATGACTGAGGGACTTTGGCAAAAACACATTTTTGTTTTTTCTTGCATGTGATTTTTATGTATCTTATTATAATCCATTTTCAGTTTTGGAAAATACAATATAATTTTGCAGGAGTTGTGAGAGTTCCCAGTACGACATTTCAATTTGCTGAATGTCTTTCCCTCTCTCTTCATGTTTCCACCTGTTCTGTTTGTTTAAGCCTGTTCTGTTTGTTTAAGCCAAGGCCAAAAAAATATTCGATTATGGACGATCTCCTCATCATCTCTTTTACAGAACTCACATGTTGAGTTGGTACATTTGGTACAACAGAACCTAATGCTTAAATATACATCTAAAAATTGCAATAAAACAAACTGCTCTTTTATGTCACACACACATTTCTCACAAACCTAATTTCTGAAGAAATCCTAGCATCATGCAATATGTTTTTAAACCAAGAGGGGGCAGTAGATTCATAATAACGGGCTTCAGTGGAGCCTGCAGGGTGAGCACACACTGAGGGTCCGCAGAATCTGAAGCAGTGACTTCAAATGGGAAGTGTTTGGTTCATTAACTATTTCCATGGATAGGTTCATTATAACACACACGTTTAGAACCACACAGTATCACACAGTGCAGTTTGGCATCTAGAAACACACTGTTCACTTAAATACTATAAATTAAAAGTGTAACCAGGTGGAATGTATCAAAATGATCATTTCACAGTAAATTGGGAGTTAATATTTCAATAAGTTTAAGCTAATTTAACTTGGTCATAAAACATAAAACATTTTAAATTGGTCAAAGTTGATGTTTTACATGATACACACGTCACAAAGTTTCCTTAAACAGGTGTAGATGTTTTCCCTCCGGACACACGTGGTACGGGTCTTGGTACAGATGTGACTCACCTTAAACCTGGGGCCGGACTCCGCCGTGTTCCGCAGAGCCCCGCCCCGACACACAGACCCACGTGACCCTGTCCCTCGTCTGTCTGAGGACGTCCACTTACAGCTGCTGTTTATTTGAATATGTGTCTGCAGCTCCATTGTTCCTTGTAAATATCATTTGTCTTTTTTTTTATTCAAACATCTGAACTTTTGCCTGACAGTTCCCCTCACAGGCTCCACAGAGTTAACAGTGAACCTTCTGTTCTGGTTCATTCCTCTGTAGAGCTTCAGTAAACATCTGCCTGATGAATACGTTAGCGGCTCTAAGTGGCTCAGAGTCATGTATCTGTAAAAACGACTTAAAGACGGTGATGAGGATTATCAACAACATGTAATTACATCTTTCCACTTTCCTTTCTTAATGATGCAAACTCCCTCTTCTTCTTCTTCTTCTTCCTCTTCCTCTTCTTCTTCTTCTCTGCAGAGAAAGCTCCGCGTCCCTGGTCTCAGGTGGATTGTACATCTTAAGTGTTTATGATATTTGCGAGCTCTCTTAAAGTGGCAGCGACCCATGCAAACCTGCCACAGTGGCTGTGGTTCCAATGTTTTATTTATTGATATATTTTAGTGGGGGAGACCCGTGTTCATTATCATAAAGGCCTCTAGACACGTGCACAAAAGACCCAGCCGGCGTGCAGTGTTTTGCAGATCAACACAAGCTTCAGCTGTACTCGTCGCCATTGGTAACTTCAGTGACAGAGGCTGACAGTGTCAAAGTATCTTTGTCTCCCGCTCCATAAACTGTCCCTGAAGCTGTCGTTGTAAAAGCAGATGTAAAACACAAGCGCCTTTTTGTCTTGATGGGGGGAAGTTGTTTTCGTTCTCTGCACTATTTTTTTAATATGTCATATCTTCTCTGTCAGGGCCCTGGGGCGTCTATAGTTGGTGTAGGAGAGAAACCAAGAGGCAAATGAAGGAGGAGTGTAAGCAGGCACAAACCCACAGGAGCCTGGCCGTATCCTACCTGTGTGGCGTCTTTGTCACAAAAGCTCAAAGCGCTGGGGTTTCAGACGCTGTCATCTGATCTGTGAGAGTAAAGAGGCTTTAGTGGATGTATATAAAGAACGATACAGTAAGAACAGATGTTCAGAAAGTGGGTAAAGCTCAAAACTCAATATGAACCCTGCTGAGGCCTTCCTCTCTTCAATTATTTAGAGTCGAAGAAAAAACCTTTTCTCAAAAGCCACTGCAGAAGGAATGAATCACATATTTATCTAGGATAGTCTTCACCAAATAGCCGGAAATGGAAACAAATGCTTCAATTGGACACGGGCACTGGTGTAATCCTGAAGCAGCTGTACTCGTGGACTCGTCACAAAGTCCAGAGAAAAAAAGAAAAAAAAAAAAGCAGAGAAGTGATGTGCTCCCCTTTTCTTCAGTGTAAAGGGGGGTAATTGTGAGCCTTTTGCCCCAGGCCCTAACAGTGCTGTTGAGGGGCCTGAGTGTAAATAATGACACCAATGTTTCTACTGATTGAATTATTGTAACACATTTAAAACTATGCAGCCCCACGAGCAGAAACGGAGGAAAGCAGTGTTCCACTCGATTTAGTATTTCCATGTATGGCTCTTGTTTTGAATAGTCAAAAGTCCTGTGCTACATAAAAGAAAATAAAAAGGCATTTATTATTATTATTATTATTATTATTATTATTTCTTCATCATAAATGTATGTTTCAAATACATGCTCTTAATTTAGAAAGAAAAAAACAGGTAGGAACCATTATTGTTAAGTTTTCGTTTTCCTCCTTAATAAAGACGCACTACAGGACATAACATAACATAACATTTTATTACATTACATAACAGTACATTTATTCTGTTTATATCATGTATTTGGTGACAGGGGCATGAGTAAAGCGATTAATTGCCGTTAACTCAAACATTTTGACACTGATTAACCCTTTTAATTAACAAATATATATATATTTAAAAGATATATATCTATTTGGAGAAGATTAGCCTGTTTTAATTAGCGCACCGCCACATTTACGAGTAGTTAACGAGCATTATTATCATTATGTTATGTTTTTTCTCATGTTTGTCCAAAGCCACGTCCATGTGACTTTTTCTAGTTGCCTCTAACCCCGTTTCCAGACATTTTGAAAAGCACAACAGCAGATTGTGTTTGGTATACGGCTGTAATATTGAGTAAAAACGTGTTCTCCTTCCTGACAGCAGAGAGAGGCTTTAAAAGTGCTCACCTATTTAATTTGATTAGAGATAAGAGGCAGACAAAGTCAAGATAACTCTCCGGCTTGTCTGTTACTTGGCACAGTCTGACATCTGATTTTTATAAAGAAATGTCAACGCCGAGCACCGCCGTAATACCTGTAATTACTCAGAACTCAAATAAATAAATATATTGGCTCTTCTTTGTGAGTGTCTGACAGCTTTTCCAACTTGACTGTTTAAATTGCTACCTGTGTGCCGGCAGTGTGTGTTTTGGAGAATCTTGTGGCGCCGATGTGTAACTTTGCGTAGGAGTTGTGCTTGTGTATAGGCAGGATTCATAAAAGGCAAATGCAGAAATCCTGACAGCTACAGTATATAGTGCTCGTTTTTGATAATCCCCGTGTAGACGTCAGCATTTGAGACTGATAGGGCTGGAGGTGTAGCTTTGTAAATAAATAAGGTTAGCGTTTCCGCGCAGCTCCCTGTGTTGCGCCTCATCTCGTGTTTATTAGCGACAATTGTCTGTGACCTCACCTCCTCACCGGCTGTCATCACGAGACTATCTACCAAAGCGACACGCCGTGATTAGATCCTCCTCTGTGGTCACGGGAGGAGACACCCAGACACGCAAGGTCTCATGCAAATGTGATCATCTTCATAGGGTAAAAGGGTTCCAGATAAGGCACTGGAATGTTTCTTGAAATCTCCTACGGGAAAAGACAGGAACTACGTCGAACTACACTAAAGGCCTTTAAGAATAAGGGCACGATTAAAGCCGTCTTTGTTTGCAGACTATAATTTTCCAATGAAAACAGACCAGATGGTTGGTGCTGAGACGATGCTGCCGATGTCCATGTGCCAACCTGACCCACATGTTTAAGTAGAAACCAGAGCAACCAGAGTACCCTGAATACCCTGAATACCCTGAGTACCCTGAGTACCCAGAGCTAGGCACGGGACGATACTGAAATTATGTGCCAAAATAGTTGCGATTAAAGATTATATCACGATAATGATTAAAGTTGCTCTGGGTATGAATAATTCTAACTTAAACAGAGAATTTTATGGATGAGCAGGGCCGTCGACTGAAATTTGGGGGCCTAGGGGAAATAAGCCTCACATGGCCCCCCCGTAATACAAATTAATAGGAAGATGGTCCAATTCTGGGCCCCTAAGACCCTGGGGCCCCGGACAACAGACCCCTTTGTCCCCCCCGTCGACTCCCCTGTGGATAAGTCGATTTTTTCTGCGCATTCTGGTGATATAACAGCGATTATCTTTGTAGGCGATTATCATGATTATATAAAATGTCCCGCAAACGGTTATTGTCGACCCTTTTTATCACGATAAGCGATATTATTGTTTATTGTCCCGTCCTATATAAAATTCCCGCAAACGGTTATTGTCGACCCTTTTTATCACGATAAGCGATATTATTGTTTATTGTCCCGTCCCTACCCAGAGCACCCAGAGCACCAGAGCAACCTATGCAGACACATGGGAAACACGGAAACAGCAGTAAAAGATATTGAGTTTGTCGACACACACGTACGCGAACCACTGCACCATGTTACTGCACTTTACCGACTGGGCCTCAGTGTTTGTAGGACAGTTTCTTTGCAAAAGTGGTGAGATTTTAGATATTTTTGTTGATTTGAGCTGCAGAGGGTTGAGTAAGTACATTTATCTACGTATTTGTTGGAGCTACTGTCTTTTAATGATGCTGTCTATTTAAAAAAGATTCACTGGGATAGTCCTGCTTTATTATCGTGACAGAGAAAGAAAATAGTTTCAATATTATCATTATTGCAATATTTCTCTGTAGAGATATATCAAGGTTCTAAATGTGTTCTCGAGAGCTGAAACTCAAGAGTACCTCACTTAGGTTGGTAAAGGAAACAAACAAAGAGTGAAATTTATCAGGAACTTTAACCTAAGACTGCCTTGTGCTGAGATAGTGCTAACCACTCCACCACTGAGCAGTTTTTCTCTCACTGATAAGTACAATTATCCCCCAAAAATGTACAAAATTGTTAAACTAGCTGAATGCAACACCTAAGTAGTTAGTTTGTGTCGATAATGAGTCATGGAAGTTCATAATTCAAAGTTCTACGGCTCAAATCTCATCGTAAAGACAGAAAAATAACCAGAATTTTCCCACAAGCGCAAAGAAAAAGTCCCCAAAATGATTGTTCCATCTGTCACGTACCGAATGATAAGTCGATATAGGCAAGGCAAGTTTATTTGTACAGCACATTTTGTACACAAAGCAATAGTACACAAAGCAATAGTAACCGTGTTTATCGTGACAGGCAAACTGATAAGGAAAAAGCTTTAAAAAAACCCCTGATATTTCAGATTAGGATATTGTAACGCCTTTGTTGAGTGTTTACAGTGAAAGCAGAACTCAAAATTGTGTTGCAGTAAACAGCGTGTGTGCCGCTTACTCATAGACTTTATTTACAATGCCGATTCCTAATGTGGTCTAGAGACAGGCCCCAAATATAAACTTGGCTGATAGAAGCTCGGGGCTGTAATGGTGCGTTCATGTCGTGTGTGTGTCACGAACGCTCTGATGCAACTGCAGTTTTTTATTTACGAGATGAACACCACGCATTTGTACAATCTGCAGTTTGTCCATACGGTTTCTTTACAGTTTAAAACATTTATTACAAAGGCAGTTGATCAGATATATTCATCAGACTTGTTCTATTGTCCTCAGTGGTTTCCGAGTCGATATGGGCACCTCAGATGTTCTTGGTCCACTTCTCTTTCTCTCTAACACTGTCCCTGTCTTCATACATTTCTTGTTTTGTAGTTTCGTTGAGTTTGCGTAACCGGTTTTGTCTCATTAAACCCTGATCCACACTGTGCTTCTCTTGAGGAGGAGCCATTTCTTAGAGGTTCATTCAGAACGATGCCTCTTTAATCAACAGGATGAAATACAAAAATGCGATGTGATTAAAAACTTTTATAACCACTGAGCACAACAGAACAAGTCTTAATTAATGTATCTTATCAACTGCCTTTGTAATTACATTTTAAAATTGTAAAGAGACTTCACGGACACCCTGTACATTCAGTAGATGTGTGTAAAAAGGTTGAGGTAAACTATATTTATCATTTTGTTCTCTGCATTGGACCCATTCTCCATTGCAGCTGGGGCGACCTGTCAGGAGCAGTGTCCGGGACCTTTCTTCAGATCCTGAGCCGTGGGATTGGACTGTCCAGAGGAAGACGACTCAGACGAGGAGATACAAACACACAGAAAGGCCCGGGACGGTCTGGTAGTGGAACCCGGAACCTTCTTGCAGTGAGGCGAAAATGTAAACCAGTGAGTTAATTCATTTCATGTAGACTGCAAGATGTTTTTCATGCATAATAATACAATATTACGATACAATATTAAGTTAGCAAGACACAACATGGCCGATATCATAACACGCATTAAAAGAACAGGACTGGGATCCAAATGGAAGCCAAATATACAAAGGGTAAAGATGACAGTTTACAGTTCACAGGGCGAGTCTCAGCTGCACACGACAGGTCAGTCCCATCGGGTGTTTAATGTTTCATTTTGTTTGTTTTCTTTGTTTCTATCTTCATTTATACAGGGGAGCACGATGAGAACACTCGGTCTCTCTTTATCACGGGCGCCCGTTTAAAATACAACACAAACAGAAAAACAAACAAAGCAAACCAGTAAATAAGTCTATTTACAACATTAAAAACAGGTGGAGGTGTGTGTGTACAAGTTCGTTACCAGATTATTACGTCGCGATTGTGTCACCAACGTGTCCAGTTTTGCTTTTCCTTGGAGTGTGTTCCATTTTTGTGACGCAAAACAGCTAAAAGCCTCTTTCCCGTCTCAGTTTTGGTGCGGCTCGTCCTCAGCCTTACGCAGTCACGTGATCTGGCGTTAAATGTTCCCGTATCAGTGATTAACAAACACGTGAGGGATTCTGCCAGTTTTTGAAGTCGTCCCTTATAGAGACATTTCATACAGCGCTGTTTTCTTCTAACAGACAGCGATGGACAACCCATTTTTTCATTGAAGACGTTAAAATTAAAAACATGTATGTGACTTTTTCACGTTGCAATCGTTACCGATACTTCCACAGAGTTTGGGATGTGGATAGATCTCCATACCTTCCTCTCCTATCATCGTTTGAGTGACAGTTCTAGACTGTGGGCCTTACAAATCTCTCCTTCTCCTTATCACGTCTAAGGTCAGCAGGTGTCAGTCTGGATTTCCTCGTGACACGTGGATCCACAGCGCGGCCTTTGTAATCTTCTGCCTGGCCGACTGGTGTCACGTAATCACCCCGGTCCAGCCAAACCCGTGTTCTGAGAGCACGTTTAGTCATCATCGGCGAGTTGCCTTCTGCATTGACATATCAGCCCAAATGTTTTCTTGAGTGGCATTGTTGACAAAACCAAGGCCTTCCAAATACCCTCAAGACAATACGTGTCAGTCATTCAGAAAGCGGAGAGATTGGCAACCCTTTCTCTTGGGTTTTTTGGGCAATTACGGGTTTCGGTGAAGTTGGATCTCCGTAGATTCTCCCCGTCACGAGCTGGTGTCAGATAGTCGCACCTTTAAGGAGATGTTCCCCTGCACAAAATGAGACTAGCCTCTGTTTCCCGACAAAGCACCATCATATAAATTATACATGTCGTAACAATCTCTATACATGTTCATTAAAGACAACTCTTCCTGGAAAAAAAACCTGCTCATAAATATTTCTTTCAAGCAAATCTCAACATAGTGTAACCTCCCACCCCTCCTCATTTGCCTGTTACGTGAGCGGGGGGGAAAGAGAGGCACTTCTCCGCAACCTTGACTGGAGACAAACAGCAGACACACACATCGACTTTACAGTGATGGCTGCTAGCTAGCTCCCCCTGCCTGCCTGCTGATGCGCTATTACGCTCTGTAGAAAGAGATGCGCGTGTGGAAGATGACACATTATTATCCTTTAATCTGGGTCTCAGCTTGTTGAGCATCAAATTGAAATATCCTGAACAGATGTAAAAACACATGTGAGCCTGGGCGCACAAGCTGTGCTGTGTGTGTTTCATCTATCAGTGATGTGAGCCTTAAGGAGAAGCTTTTTAAAATTTCATCACTATTCAAAAGGATAATTAATACGTACCCCCAGGCTTTGATTATGCGATACCCAGTGTGTAGTGCTGGTGTTGCCGTAATGAGCCACTCATCAGTGCCTCTGCCTGTGCCTCCCCAACAAATATACAGTTTGCATAAGGTACTTAAGATTCTGCTAAGGTACCATCCTGTGCTGTGTGCGAGCACCTGCCTATACTCTGTATTTATATGCACATTCACACATTTACATATGCCCGTCGTATTTAAATTTATGAAATCGGCCCTGCAAAAACGGACAACAAAATGAGGACCATGACCCACCAGTCCCTCAAAAACCCAGGCCCCATTAAATGCAATAAACTGAGATGGGCCAAAAATCCACAGGGTGGAATACTGAAATTCCAGCCTGTGGTAGCCTACATATTAAACCAAGAGCACATAACCATTTTCACTATTTAATTTTTACTGTTTGCATTATTTTAACAAGAATTAGCTGTAAAATAAATATTAAGCTTAATAATCACAGCATCATTTTCATCATTTAACACACCTCTATATGGGCTCCACTAGAGGCAGTCAGCGCATCAGGACAGGACTGGATTCTTGTCATGTTCACTGTAGCAGAGCCTCATTAATGGTTCAGTCGCATCTGTATCTTTGGCTTTAGTTCAGTAATGTTCCGTATCTTTGTTCAATACACGACGTCTTTAACACAGCCCCACAGAACCACCGGTTAAAAACTTTTATAACCTCTGAGCACACGTAATTAAAAACTTTTATAACCTCTGAGCACAGAACAGAACAAGTCTAATTAAAATATCTTATCGATTGTCTTTATAATTTTAAAATGTAATTACAAAGACACTTTATGGACACCCTGTATATTATTATTATAATATTATACTTAGACAAACTTTGAGCCTCAAAAAAAACGACTCGCTCATCACCTGTGCAAAAACATAAGACTGTCCACTTTCAGTTTGACCCAAACATATTGAACCACGTTGGACTTGTGAATCTCTAACTAAATAATATTGTGAAATAATGAGGTTGCTCTCAAAAAATGGTAAGATTTATGTTCTGCTTTTTTGTTTTTAACTCGGACCCTTGGAGCATTCCACTCGTAGTATTTTAGTTGTTCAGTTGTTTAACCGCCGATGGTGTCTAGTCTACCAAATGTTATTTATAAGTAATACAATGATTTAAGGCCAGCTGCAGATAAAGGAGTGAAGCTCGAGTTGAATCTGCCTCTTCGTTGACGATGCCGTTAACTCGTACTTGTCTGTTTACTTGTTCTTTCCTATTTACATCGTCAACCGAGAGTTTCTTTCGTCGACTACAGCCCTGCATCGCACCTGCGTTTGGATGGATTCAGGCGTGTGCACAAACACAGCAGATACAGTTTGATTTTGTTTACACGGAGACCTCTGTGGGACCGGACACTCACTGCGAGGCCTCGGTGGTAAACCTTACACGCACCTTCGCACGGCGGTGGATACGGCTTCTGTTGTGATGCAGCACCGAGATGGACAGGCGCTCGGAGACTGACAGGCCCCGCAATCCGAAGGGGAATATTGGGGAGTTCACACGTAATGAGACCTGTCAATTTGAATGCCTCAAGGCTAAGCAGCGAGCAGACCGTCGCTTGACAACTGAGGCCAGCGTCTCTGCTCCAGAAAATAAAATCATATTCAGGGTAATGCCTCACCCTTGACCCCGCACCGTCTCCCAACACCGCTGTTACCACGGCAATTACCAACACATCTTATTCGGCAAATGTAAACACGCGGCCTAATTTAGAACACTCTTCTGCTTGCTGATAGGGGTCACTGGTTTGTTTTTATAGTAGCGTGCTGCCATCGCTGTGGAGGGCTGTTCCACTGGCAGATACTAGCACATAACTGTCACAGGGATGGACTATTCCCTGACCTCCTGTTTCTATTACACAACAGACTCCGGCGCAGAGATACTTGGGAATTCTGGTCCAAACTGGAACGCTATGCGGGGAATAGACAGTGTCATCAGAGATTTGCCCTTGGCTTTGATTGGCCCGTGATAGCATTTTAGCCCTTTGGAATTTAGCATGTTCTCCTAGCGCCGAAGCGACACGCGAGATGGACACGGGGCCGCTGACAGTGAGGACCTTTCCGTCCTTTAAATCCAATTCCATGCTTGACACCAGGCAGAATTAGCTTTGGACAGTTGAGTGATAAGTTCCCTGACTGCTCTCACCAAACGCTTCGGAGCTGTCTGGAGTTTTTATATTAAGCTGTACTTCCAAGAGCAAATTGATTCATATAGACCCGTATGGTAATCACAATCAGTGTTGCCTTTGATAAAGTCGACAGGCGTCTGTGTCTATTTAAAAGCATGATCTTATCAATTACTAATCAATAGTTCTCCTGGAGCTTAAAGCAGATAAAATATACATTTGCCCGTGTCGACTGGAGCAGTGAGAAAATCATTGGCTTTGCCTGTGCTGCTGTTTTCAGGGTTACCGCTTTATTGACTTGTGTAAATGATCATCCACAAGGGAGCAGCCTGGATTTTTATTTGATTCTTAATGAAAGAGGAAACAATCAGTAAGAAAAACAAGATCATTTTACACATTACAATAGTGATTTTTCCCTATCCTGAAATCCTCCCTCTCGCCTTCACCCACACGTGTGACTGACAGCGCCGGTCATATTCAAGGCCTTCCAGACCTGTTCACCGCTTCCCCTTTCCCCCCCGGTCTCTTCGGTCAATGGGTGTCAGTCAAAGCCTGGCCCTCACGCAGATTGGCAACAAGTACTCCGGAGCGCTCTCATGCTAGCGAAACAATTATGACGAAGGTTGTGGTGAAAATGGATTCCCGCGTCGACTCTCCACGCCGCTGCTCTCTTTGCGGCCGACGGGGTCCTGCCATGGGAAGCAATTATCGCTAGATGCCAGCTGACAGCCCAATTCTATTGCCAGCGCGATCCGCCCGCATCCTCGGGCTTTCTCTAGGCAAATGGCATCCTCAACACTCAAATCAAACCTCTTTGCACCCATCGGCGTCTATCAGAGAACTCGATGGCTCCCTTTGTTCCCCTGGACAATGCACAGGGAAGAAAGTGGAGACATTTCACCAAGTGCTCACCTAAAACGCCTTCGATTTCTTCAAATGCCATGTGCGGAGGATCGGGAACAGTCAAAAGAATTAGATCCAAAGAACTGTATTTGCACAGATCTTTTGATTTTCATCGTCTCGTCTCTGATGCACAGTTCTAAGTATTTAAAGAGTGTTCCCACCTAGACTTTGCACCTTTTATTGTACCCAGATTAAGCGGGGTACAATAAACAGGGCGCCCATGAAAAAGATAAGTGCTAAGTGCTCTCATTGGGTCGGTTCCCTTGTATAAATAAAGATATATTTATATTTAGATGGATTTTATAATAATAATCTGTATGCACTTTATATTCAGTAGAAACACTTCATATAAATGATTGGGCTCAAATGTACAGTGAGTCTTTATAGCAGACAAACAGTCATCTGCCACTTTTCTTATTAATTGAATAAACATCCCAAATGCAGAGTTCAGTGAATACTTTAATCACGTTAATGAATCCACATTGTTCTATTTTCTTTGGCTTGTCTCTGGCTAATTCTTTCCCTCTGCCTCCTTTATGTGTCAAATAATACATCAATAATTCACAGTGCCACAAACTAATTATCATGCAAATAAAGCAGCAACAAAGCAGAGCGTGGATGCTAACGCGGATGCTAACGTGGATGCTAACTGTCCCAGATCAAGGGTGAGATTCCCCAGTGCGCTCGTGTCCACTGCGTAATTAGAGGCGACTGCGGCTCGTGACGCCGCGTGAGAAGAAAACGCCTCATCAGTGAACCGCGGTCTGGCATTTATACACTGCATTAAATCTCTTATATTAAGTCTGTCTCTTAAAATCTTTTAAATTAAGTCCGTAATTGTTTGGAAGGACCTAAACTCTGGGTTTTTGCAAGCATTTTGAAGCGAGATGAGTTGGCCTGTTATAAAAAATACTACACCGAATTATCGTTCGGTACATGACAGATGGAACGATCATTTTTGGGGTCAGTGTATATCGTGGGTATGTGGGGTTTTTTTTGCACTAGTGGGAAGTATCTGGGTCAGTGTATATCGTGGGTATGTTTGTTCTTTTTGTTTTTTTGCACTAGTGGGAAGTATCTGGTTAATTTTCTGTTTGAGCTGAAGAATTATGAACTTCTACGACTCATTATAGACACAAACTCGCTACTTAACTGTTGCGTTCTGTTATTCATTTATTTTGCTGAAGAATTATGAACTTCTGCGACTCATTATAGACACAAACTCGCTACTTAACTGTTGCGTTCTGTTATTCATTTATTTTGTTCATTTGTTTTATAGTTTTGTACATTAAGAACATTTCTTGGGGGATAATTCTGTTTTATGGTTTGGTTTCAATATTATCGTCTATATTTACTTCAGCAAAATGTGTTATTGTGACAGTCCCAGAAGCACCTGGTAAGAGCATTTTGAAGTGAGATTTACGGCTAGTCTGTCTCAAAAAATGATGTTTATTTCATTTTGGTGTGGTTTACTTGGCGAGTCGGTCTGCTAAAATAAGTCATGTGCTGGATATGATTTATTAACAGCTGTAAGAAATACTGTTTTAGTGTTTTATGCTGTAGACACAACACATTTGGTCTTTGATAAAATTGCTCTGTAAAATACTGGACTCCACAACTGGTGCATCAGTGATATGCTTCAGTCTTGTTAATGAAGAGGTCATGATGTTTAGAGCAAGGTTCAGACTTTAGAGGAAGAATTCTGATTATTTTGTGAGTTAAATGGCAGTGAGTGTCTGCTTTGTCCAGGAAATTAATATAAAATGAATGTTATAAGTTTTTGTGGTCACATTTTTATATATCTTCAAGGCACTTTACATGAAGGAACCACTCACCCATTCACACTCACATTCATTGGTGACAAGGTGGGTTAAGTGTCTTGCCCAAGGACACAACAACAGCATTCATCTGTGGGAGCAACCTGTGGGTCAAAAACTCCATTACCAACTGAGCTGTATTGTTTATGTCCAGGAAATTTATCTAAAATCAATTGTTTTTAATAAGACAAAATCGTATCAAAATGAAACTCATGACCAATAATAACAAAAAATTACAATTTATTTTTTTGTCCCCCAGCCCAGGGTTCATTGCGCTTAAGTTTACCTTCCTCCCGTCCTGTCTCTCCTTAGTTCCAACAATTCCGAGTGACCCAACTAATAAAAACAGTTGATCTGGCAAACTATGCTGAAGATCTTGATTAAAAATTCCCAAGCCCATCTTGAACCAACTTCATTAAATTCAAAGCTCAAGGGACCAACCAAACTGTGCGAACAAAATAAATGAAAGGACCAATCAGATTTCCGCCCTATGCCAATACAAGCTAAACATGGCCCAAAATAAGAAAATAAACAGAGCCAAAGTGCCTGATTAGAAGCGGCCCATTATCATAACGGCCTGATTTGCCTAAAGCTTGTCCTTATTAGGCCCCAGAGTCTGTGGGCCCCGCGGGTAATGAGGTCCACCCCAGATGACAAGTCTTTTATTTTACATTACACTAAATGGAAGCAATGATGGACTATTGAATGCTACGATTAGCCTCCGCGCGGTCTTGGAAGTCAGAGCAAAAAGTCCTGTGTCCTCTTTAAATATTTGATTGTTTTTGTGTGTAATTTGGTCCAATTCATCAGACTACGAGCCTTTCTTTCGCCCGCTCTGTGACGTCTTCCCGATCCCGTGTCCTGATTACTGTTCTCTGATATGGGCTTGTTAACCTTTGATTTTTAATTGCGTTTCCTATGTCCCATTTCTGGACAACAGTCAAACTCTTTTCTTGCGTCTCAAGTTAAAGCCCGCAGGGAAGTCTGGCCTGTCTGTTGTGTGAAATTGCGAAGTTAAGAAGCTCAAACTATGGAAATATGTTTGATTGTTGACGGTTCTCCAACAGCAGCTACGGACGGGCCAACTATGCGTGAACAGGTCCATCCCAAAACTTAAATCACGCGATGTTTGTGACACGTTGTCTTCACCCAAAATGTAAAAAAATACGACGAATGAACTGGACAACATATGTATAGTATCAGATCAGTGAGCTGGTTTTGGTGCTTTTGTTCGTTTCTTCCCAAAGTTCTTCATTCTCGGTGACAGGACGGTGACGTGAGAATGGGAATGAGGTAACATGCCACTACTTATGAGCTCTCATTTTGGCACAGAATCAAAGGAGGGCTTAAGCTGGCCACTACAGTCACGGTGCTGCTGGTTCTGCTCAGGCCTGCGGAGTCCACAATGTGTTGTGAGAACGTGTCAGCGTATCTCAAAGCTGATGGGGCTCATTATTAAAGAGCCAAGTCTCAGAGGTTCAGATCACTACCTGTGATAATCTCCAGTGCGCACAAACACCAGCCGCAGACTTAAGTCACGTTTCTTCATTAGCATCGATATCAAGAGCTTCGTAGAGTCGTCTCAGCTCAAATTCAGAATGAAAACGATACTTATTTCACAGACGAAGGAGTTTTACACAGTTTAAAAAAGCATATTCATGTTTTTTTCGTCAGCAAAAGAAAAATAAAATCTGTCAGCTGGACAAAACGTTGTAGGAGTGAAGACGTTTGGCTGCTCATCTACGTTCTGGTCAGATCACTGCTGGACTCTGCCTTATATCTGTCTGAAGGGAGGAGCTAACTACACTGAAACTCAAAACACCTGTTGTTTACAGTTTCTGTTTGTAGGCTCGGTCTATTGTGCTGCCCTAAGTGTGCGATGTGTCTGAGCGCTACTTAGCATAGTCATTCAAGCCCCTAATGAGTGATTTCACACCTATTAGCATCCTGGTTAGCCCTATTGTTCTCTCCTAATGAGTGATTCACACCTATTAGCATCCTGGTTAGCCCTATTGTTCTCTTTGTTCTCTTTGTTTTGTCCAATCTTAATCTGACCAGAACTGAAGAAGCATCTTGGATGAGCAGCAAAAGGTTTTCACTCATACAACGTTTTGTCCAGTTGACAGATTTTATTTTTTTTGCTGTTGATCAGACCTGGGCGACTGAGGGATCACACAGATATTTTTTTCGTTACAGCATTTTCCCATTTTACTTTTTATAAATGACATTCCCTTTGATTTTTTTCCAAGTTCTTGGTAATTTTCAGATTGTAATAACCCTGGTTTACTACAAGGTGCTTTTTTTTTTTTTTACAGTGCAGCCTAAACACCGGCCTGTCTCCTGAGTTTGACTGTGTCGCTGCATTTCATCAGAATACCCCAGACTCCAAATCAGTCTGAACCAGTTCAAATAGCTGCTCTCAATCTCTGCGCGAGCCCCACAGAGGCACGCAGCCTAATAAGCACATGCTAAATGTGATCTGCTGTGTTGTAGCTCTGTTTTGCCTGGTTTCTATATTTTCACCATTCTTTTCTCTCCACCCTGGTGGTTTACTCACTCCGGGCAGTGTACGCCTTTGTTCACAGTAGACACAGAGGAGTGCAAATAGATTTCGGTCTCAATTGGTCCCACGGTGACACAGTGGAAAGATAGTTGGACAGAAGACGGGGTGAAAAGGGACCTTTTGTTTGAGGGATTGGAGTGGTAAATCACAATGCGCACTCAGAGGAGGTTAGTTTAGTATTTTTAAGAGGCCCCTGTTGGAAACTGTGACTGGAGGCTGATTCTGAAGAGTACAGCTCAGCGCTACTCATGAAAATTCATTCAGTACCTGTGCATAGGTCAAACCAAAGTTTGGGAAATGCTGCCAGAACATCTCCCACACATGAAAGTCATTTTGGTCACAACGGCACAGAGAAGAGGTGTGATTTGGGTTCATTTACTCTGGGAAAGTCTTATACATACAGCGGGCCATGGCGATGCACATTCCCACATATTTGATTTCTAGTTTACTTTAGGGGGAAGGCGATTTCTTTTGAACCGCAATCTATATTTGCATTTTAAGATATTCAGAAATCTACTAAACATAATCAAAAATGTCATATTTTATTCAAGATAAATGTTTCCATCTCTTAAACTCTTTGAAAGTTTGCTTTAATTAAATAATATCATTTAAACCAATTAACAGAAATTGTGTGTTGCAGCCTGTCCATGTGATCAGATGTGCAATGAGGCTCTGGAGTGGTGTCTGCGTTGGCTTCTCTGACCCTCTCCCCTAC
>KN471849.1:0-20605 GCA_000787095.1 Periophthalmodon schlosseri
TACAAGCCAATTCTGGCCAACTTCACGGTAAGGGATCCATCAAAACTCTCTCTGCTTTGATGCCAGGAGCAACGATATGTAAAGAGTTGGTTTTTCAGTGCAACTTCTATTAATCCAAACCATGACTTAATTAAGGCCCTCCTAGTTAATTGGACAGATTTTGTCATGGCGAACCGCAGTTGCATTAGCACGCATCAAAGCACAAAATGCTCTCAAACTCTGGTAAAAGCAGCAGAAGTAGTACCCACAACCTTTAATTTGCTTTTAACTGAATATTCCTATCTGCTAAAGTGCTGCTTCTGTGACTGATGGGTAGCTCATTAATTAAATTGTTACACAGGAAAAATATGATAATTCAAACAGAGCAAGGGGAAGCGTTGAGTATCTTTTAACAGGCGGGATATGAATTTAGGGTCAAAATTTGACTTTTAAACAAGCCATAACACCCACGTGAGATCTCTCAGAAAAACAGGAACAACACAAAGTGAGGAAATACTGCCTTGTGGCGCCATAAACAATCACCTAGCCTCTCCATGTCGGCTCATTATATACCGTATGTATTATTTGTTCTAGCCCCGGATCTATTTAAATGACAAAAGCATTACAACAAATAGGGCCCTGTTAATGGAAAATAAATATCTCTCCGTTCAGCAGACAGTGCACTGACTGTACACCATCTATTCTCAGCCATTAGGGAACATTACATCACTGCTGACTGTGCCTGGAGTAGAAAGGGAGACTGGCACTATGGGGTTACTACTGCGTGCTGGTTATGAATGACAATACTGTATTTAAATACATGGTTAAAGCTCCACCGTGTAACTTTTTAGCCAAAAAAATAGACTACAATAAAAGTATGGGGGTTTTTTTTCTGTTTGGATGTTTTTAAAACACTGAAAAACATTTTTTTTTTAATGGCTTGGAGGCTTCACCTGTCTCCATGGAAATGTTGTTCCTTTGGCTATTATTTTCCACAGTATGGCAGAAATCTCTCCTACCTCCATGAAGAATGTTCCCAAGTATGGTTTTAACTTTCTATTTCCATGGTATCGTGCAAGTGATGTGCCACTTCCAAAAAGTTACGAGACATTACTTTAAGGTTAAGGCTCTGTTAGATATACAGAATAGGCTCATTGTAATGTTATTATATGAAATGACTGAGGCAGTGGTCTCAAGGGGCATAACTGACAAATACACTGAGAATAATTTAAAAAAACAGGACTAAATTTAGACTAAATTGGAACGAATAATTAAAAAAAAACAGGACTAAATTTAGACTAAACTGGCATGGTTGAAAGTCAGTGTCGTTTTTCTTACCACACTGAAACTCGTCGGCTCCGTCCTCACAGTCCTTTTGGCCGTCACACAACCAAACACTGGAGATGCAGTTCCCACTTGGACAAGCGAAGTGTCCCTCCTCACACTTCTGCCCATGCGAGACTACAGCACAAAAACATGGAGTCAGTGCACTGGGTATAGTACACGAATGAGGTCAAAACAGCCTAAGCTTACATAGGGCTATACTGTGAAATTTCAATTATAACATTTGGCTGTTCTTGTTTCTAATAAAGATGACTGCAAGGAATAAGTCATATTTGTGCAATACATAACAAATACAAAACTTGCCTCTTTAACTCCCCTCTCAAACCATTTCTTTTCTTTGGCTAAGATCTGTACCTCACTATCTTCAAAGGAGTGGTTAGTGGCTCTGAGATGGAGATGTACAGCAAATTGGGGTCCTGAGCTTCTCTCGCAACAGTGTTGGTACATTCTCTTATGGAGTGGGTGTTGTATTTCTCCAACATAAACTTTTGTCCGGTTGACAGAATTGAATTTTTCTTTTGCTATGGGTCATACCTGGACGACTGAGGGACTACACAGACTTCCCATACAGTATATTTTGTATATACCCAATCACTATTTTATTTACTTTATTTTTAATTCATGCCCTTATTTTTATTTTACAATAGCTTATACATTTTGACATAAAATTCCATGCACGAAAGAGCATGTTTGTTATCTCAAACCAAACCAAATCATGAAAACATTGCTCAGTGAATTCTGCAGGGATCTAATCATCTAAGATCAAATTAAGGCTTGTTGGTGCTGAGCCTGAGTGATCAGACCAGGCAGTGTTGTGGCTCCTCTCACCCTGACAGTTGGTCTCATCGGCGTAGTCTCCACAGTCGTTGGCTCCATCACAGATCCAGGAGGGGTGGATGCACAAAGAGGTGGAGTTACAGCTCACAAACTCTCTCTCTTTCACCCCCAGCTTGTAAAAATAGGAGCAGTCGGTGTGGTCTGAATACAAAGCAGAGGAGAGTAGAGTGTGTCACAGAGGTAGTGATGGAGGGAAGGAGGGAGGGAGAGATGGAGGGAGGGAGGGAGGGAGAGAGAGAGGGAGGGAGGAGGAAAAAAAGAGAGGGGGGGTGAGAGAAGAGAAAAAGAGAGAATACAAAGCAGAGGAGAATGAAGTGTCACAGATGCACTGAGAGGGGAGAGAGATGGAGGGAGCGAGGGGTGAGAGAGAGAAAGAAACGGGGAAAGTGAGTGTGAAAGAAGAAAGATGGAGGGAGATGCCTGGGGAGAGAGAGGGAAGGGAGAGAGAGACAGAGAGAGAATGAGATATAATATAAAGATGGGAGAGAGGGTTATAGAAGTTAGAGAAAGAGAGAGGGGGAGAGGGAAGGGAGATAATGGAGAAAGAGATAGGAGAGAGAGGGGGGTAGAGAGGGAAAAAAGAGACATAAGAGGAGGGATGAGAAAAATGGGAGTGGAGAAAACAAAGAAATGGAGAGGGAAAGAAAATGAGGGAAAGGTAGACACATGGGAAGAGAGTCTGAGAAAGGGGAGGAGAGGAAAGTGAGATAGAACAGAAAAGAAAGAGAAAGATAGGAGAGAGAGATAGAAAGTGGAGAAAGAGAGAGATGAGGTTGATTGGAGAAATATGGAGAGGGAAGAGAGGTAGAAAAAAAAGGGAAGAGAGGGGGAGACAGGGGAGAGTGTGTGTGAGAGAAGGAGACAGACAGAGAGAGAGGGAAGAGAGGTAGAAAAAAAGGGAAGAGAGGGGGAGACGGGAGAGTGTGTGTGAGAGAAGGAGACAGACAGAGAGAGAGGGAAGAGTGGAATAGAAAAGAGAGAGATATGAAAGTAGGAATATGAAAGGAGAGGGAGAAGAAAGGAGACAAGAAAGATATAGCAAGAGATGGAAACGGGAAGATAGGGGAGTGAGAGAGAGAACGCGAGCAAGGAGGAGAATAAAGAGAAAAGATAGTGAAAGAGCGAGAGAATAGAGGGAGCAGCGTTCAATCACATCAAGTCGACTAAGCCCCAGATCTGAGCCACAGGGTTAGTCGATCTGTTAGCATGTGATGTGCTTGTTTACATTAACAGTATAAAGGCAATGGAAAACACAGGCTTAGGGACATTGGCTGTGAGTAGCTCTGAAGATAGAGTGATTTGTTCACTAACTGGAAGATTTCTGGCTCAAATGTTGTTCTTGGTCAATATACTTAACCTCTTCTCTCCAGTGTGTGGGTACAATTGTATAAAGATGTGTGTGTATAAGTGAGTATTTATTATATTTCATATTAAGTGCAATAGAAGCTAATCTCACTGAATATAGCAAAGGAAAGATATGCCAAAACTGAATAATCTAAGGGTGCATCCACATAATTACCACATTGAAATTGGGAGTAAACTGGGATTAAGCTCTGAACTAAACCTGAACTAGGCCAGGACTGAAGCCAGACTAGAAGAGGACCAAATCATACCACATTAATCCAAAGTACAGGGTTACACATACAATACTGAAGTATATAATTATTTCACATGTTCACTTATGAGTTAGAACAGGGTCTTACTGCAGTTCTTCTCATCAGAGGCATCAGCACAGTCTATGACCTGGTTACACCATGAGGAGCTCGGCACACAGCTCCCGTCTTTGCAGGATGTTTCTGATGAGCTGCATGTGACATCTGGGAGACAAGAATTAGCATTTCAAAAAGATAAGAGAGGAAACAGCACTGCAGACACTTACAGGTACAGTTAAAAACAATACTGAGAGCCTCTGTCTGAGGACTGGAATTAGCTCAGGGTTATGTGTTCAGGTTTAAAACTTCAAAAGAGGCATGCGGTGAACTGAAGCGACATAGCTGTATCAAAATGCGCATAATATCAGTCAGGTTTAAACAGGATCCAACCAGGATTAAACCAGGACTAAACAGGGACTAAATCAGGACTAAATCATGTTTATACCAAGTCTAAACCAGGTCAAAATTAAATTTGAAAGAAACAGCGTGATTGATGAATAAGACCTAACCAAGTTTAAAATAGTTCTTAATGGTGCACTGAATAACTTATCAAGCAGAGAGTCCGTCACCTCCTTGCATCCATGCAGACGTTATTGCTTTGCCTGGAATGCCCCACAGTGTTGATCTTATCTAACTATTTAACTATCTTAGCAGGTGGCCCCATCAGGCCAAGTTGCAAGTCAGATCAGTGGAGACGCAAGTGAAAACATTACAGAAATGATAACATCTCCATGAAGGCAATCAGGTGGCAGACACCCAACGGAAAAGTTACAACAAAAGTGCAACTTTAATTGGTTCTGAAACAAAATAAATCACATAAATCACATTGTATATATTAGATACTAAGACTAAACAGTATTTTAAACACAAACACAAGTATGATTCAGAACACGTATGTGAAATAACCTCACTATGAAATACGGCACAAAATAATAATAATACAAAATATGGTGTAATGTGGACTTCATGTAATTTAAGTAACTACAAAATGTCAAAGGCTTTTTGTGAAAGATTTTCTGCAAAGGTTATCATCATTTCACACATGTTAGCCATGTTGTATGAAGCATGTTAAACAAAAGGTTAGATGGTTTGTGAATTAAGAGAGGTCAGATTGAGATGGTTTGGACATGTACAGCTGAGGGAAAGTAAATATATGGGCGCCATTTTGAGGACTTCTGACCATTCAACAGATGAAATGTTTCGTTTTGAACTTTTAATAGCAATGGCTAAATTCCTAATGCTTCATCACTAACCATGGACAGAGGATCCCATACAACTACTAATGATTTACTATGGCAAACCCTAAAAATAAATTAAAATTGGAAAAGATGTGATAAGAAATTACTGTTTATATCCAATTAAAAATGAATCAGGGGATAAAATGACATGAGAGGAGGAGATAGGCTTCCCCCTTGTCCACTGAATAGGAAGTTTTACATTAATTAGGAAATAACACAAAAGAACTGAGTTAGACGCACACAAGCTCTCCGTGTGGGTTCAATCAACTTGCACTTCAAGCATATAGTCTTTCTCCACAGACCAATTATAGCATTGAAATAAATGCACGCCGTAGTTTTTTTTTTTTAACATTATCGCACCTTTAAGTTCATAACAACTCATCCGGGGCATAAGGAAGGGCAAGCCGGGCTTAAAAAGTCATTTCAAATCAGGTTTAGGAGACTGAACTTTTGAAGATCTCCAGTCTCATTATACGGGTGAGGCTTAGCACAGCGTGAAGTGGTGTATTTAATCTAAAAAGTTGGGGCGGCCATGAGAGGTAGACAGCACTGAAGCGGAGATCAAACAAGCCTGACTTACTGGAGCAGAAGGCTTCGTCAGAGTTGTCCCCACAGTGGTCCACCCCGTCACAGAAGAGGCCGTTGGACACACAGTGCTGGTTGTAGCATGCTCTGAAACCTCGACGACAGCTGCGGTTTTCTGAATATGATTGAATATGAAAACAAAAGGACAGTTCAGTCTTAAAGAAAAATCAACTTTTCAGAGCTTTTAACCATGTTATAGTTGTTTTCCTTTAACATTTATTCACCCAAAGTTGTATTTGGAGTGATTCGTGCAAGTTTGAGCAATCTTTAATCGCTCATTTTCAGTACGCCTACTGCTCTCTACTTAATTCATTCTCCAGTTTTATTTTCTTTGGTGATTTGTGTAGGATTTGCAAGCATCGCCTAGTCATTTTGGAACAAATGAAAAAAAATCTGCTACTCTACTGCTACTTGACGGCTCTTTGATGACGTCAGCTCCTACTGGCCCGCTCCACAGTTTACTAACGTGGAAGTCAGCGGACTTGTTTCTTTTATTAAGTTATTTTAGATCAATATTGCAATTTAATATGTGCAAATTATAACATAATGATCCACAGGTGTTATAAATTAGAACTATATAGCAAACACAAGCATAATAGGTCTTCTGTAAGGCTCAGTAAATACAAATGGAAATCAGTATATTCAAATTTTAGATAAATTATCTTCTAAGTCTGGATAAGTAGCCTATAAATGAAAATTGCAAAATGGTGAGATTAAAACGCAAATAAGAAAGAATCTACATAAATTAACGGTAAATCTGGTGAAATAAAATTTTATATAATTCATCAGATGTTGCTTGTTGATCCTGAATTTGATAGCAGAAAAAAATCCAAGACAAATTAGGGCAGATGCAACGAAAGAGAAAGCTACAGATAAAAACTTTGAATATCATCATTGCCAATGGGAGGGCATTATGCCAACAAGTTAACATAATTGTTTTCTTATCATGATTCATGTATATTGTAACCTCATACTGTCTCTTGCCAGTTCGTCTGTCACTCACTCAGAGCATGACTAATAGGAGGAGTGGGTGGGGAAAAATGACTGTGTTTGAGCATAAAGCCGCATTAAACACAAAATCACAAAAAAGGGATACTGTCACAGGGATGAGATAACAATACAATTTGTATCATATTCTCGCCTTATTCATTGCTGGGTTTCAAATGCCATCGCAACATTCTATAGACCAATACTATTTAATACAGAATACAAAATATATATTGTTGAAATGCACATTTTTTGTGTGTGTAATACCGTGGGATTTGGTCAAAAAGAAAGTACCAGGTTAACCATTTGCACATTTACTTTTTGGGAGTTTTGTGACAAAATACAATGTAATCTATAGGGACCCCGATCTGAGAGTTTGACATCATCACATTCTAAAATCTGAAAACCACCAATTCTTTTAAAATATGGCTTTGCAAATGATACCTTTCTGTACAGTGTTAAACGCCATTCAACGCCAAACAACGCCAAACAAGGCCTGCTGCGAATCTATTGTTGTTTTCATGGAGCATTTTGCACGATGATGGTTAGGTATTTTATTGCTTTAATCTCACACTTTATCCTTATCCAAACCTGTTGTATATCTCTTACCGCAGTACTGCATCTTCTCATCTGATTTATCCTTGCAGTGGGCCACTCCATCACAGGTGAGCTGGTAGCTGATGCACTCTCCGTTGCCACATTCAAACTCGGTGTGAATGTTACAGGACGAGTTTTCAGCTGCAGAGAAAGATAAGGTAGGTCAGGAGAATCTACCAGTCCAGATGTTTACTGGAGAAGCACCTCCAAGTTCACTGTAGTTAACACGGAAATCCACACAAGCTGCTTAATTCTGTATCCTTCACAATGCATGCTAATGGCAGAGCTATTATAACAAGTTTTATAGTAAGATAAGGTAATCCCTGCGTCAAACAAAGTACCATTGTATACGTGGATGGAGCTTAATCTAGACTGATTTTCAAATTGTCTAAAGTTAATTTTACCTTTCCCTTTATAAACTTTCAATGTTATTGTAAAAGCTATTTAGCCTGCACCTAAATGCATGGATATCTATTCTTTACATGTAAGCAGTACATTGAGACTGTTTACAACTTGCTCCCAAGCCAAACCAAGAACTCCTACAAAATATATTGTCATATATTCAACAGAAATTTATCATGTTTGATAAAAAGTTGCTAATCTTTTAGAAGACAAATTAAGATGTATGGGCGACAGTAGCTGGTAGAGTGTTGCCCACTGATCGGTAGTTGGTGGTTCGAGTCCCGCTCTCGACATAAAAACATTATTGGTTGACCCGTCAGATCCGCTGATCTACAGGTTGGCGATGCAGTTCCACGTCCTACAGATGCATACTGTTGTTATGTCTTTGGGCAAGACACTTAACCCACCTTGCCCCCAGTGTCTGCGTACACTGGTGTGTGAATGTGTGAGTGGTTCCTTGAAAGTGCTTTGAGTGCCTTGAAGGTGGAAAAGCGCTATATAAGAATGTGACCATTCACCAAAAAAATGTGACATTCACCATTTAATATAATTTAATATTTAATATGATATGCAATATGCATAACATTATTGTTATATATTATTAAATTATTAAATTAAATGTTATATTTAATAATAATAATTATTATTATTATTATTATTATTATTATTAGTATTATTATTGTTATTGTTATTGTTATTGTTATTGTTATTGTTATGTATATTATTATTATTATTATTAGTATTATTATTATTATTGTTATCATTGCATTAATAATTTCAGAGATATTGTGCTTTTGGGTGTATAACTGCAGTTAGATTAATTAAATACACATAATATTGATTATTTTGTTGTCAATCAGTTCTTATTGATTAGAATATTGATCATTTTCGGTTGAGTTCTAATTCATTTAACTGTGGTGACCCATAGAGGGACAAGTTCATTCAAAAACAGCAAACATTTTCTGTGGTCATCAATTCTGAAACTATTTAACTTGCTTCAGTATTTTTCTCCTTATAGAATGTAGAGTTGTTTTTTATAATATATGTTCTGTGATCATTTATACTTAAAATATATGTAAAAACACTTTATATTTATTGACCCAGTCAGCCCACTCCACTGCACTCATAAGCACAACTTGGTGGATGTAAACAGTCTTTGATCCTTCAAAAACAAATGCTCAATTAGCAAAGAACGCTACAGTTTTAGACTTATTTGATGTGAGTTTATGAGTTAGAAGATGTGGAAGATTTATCCTTTGGTTGCGAGCAAAAGTCAATTAACATTAGACAGGCAGAATTGACTTTCGGGATCATTATTTCTGCGTAATCAAACAAACCGCGTCTTTCTATAAATGCGTTCCTGTTTATGTTTGGATACTCAAAGCAGGGATCAATACGGAGGCATCAAAGGTTTATGTAAACACTACAAATGGGACCTTAAGAGGATGTAGGACGCACTGCGCATACGAAATGTCAGCGATGACTTTGTTCAAAATAGCCAATCTATTAAAAGTGGCAGTGAAATCAATAACCTGTACCAAGGATGTTCCAAAGGTTAACACTTGTGGCCTAAGCGCATTAAACAGGACTTACACACGCATCGGTTGTCGTCTAGCAGCACACGTTCCCCTCGGCAGGAGCAGTTGACCCTGCCCTGTGGGGTCAAAAGGCAAAGGTCGCCGCAACCTCCGTTCATGTGTCGGCACGGTGACAGCTCACCTTCAACAAAAACAATCAGTGTTAATGATTTAGACATCAGCAAGCGGCAGCAGAACACCTCCCCAGGGACACGCTTTCTTGTCACAAAACAGTCAAGTGATTTTGG
Organism: Periophthalmodon schlosseri; assembly: GCA_000787095.1. NCBI lineage: Eukaryota > Metazoa > Chordata > Actinopteri > Gobiiformes > Gobiidae > Periophthalmodon > Periophthalmodon schlosseri. Next base: position 9,447 of record KN471849.1, read on the forward strand.
GAAGAAAAGGTTTTGAGTGATACTTACTTACCCTTTTGCCATTCTTATCTTGGACTAATTAATGATTTTTGCAAATAAAATCAAAATATTTCTAAAGGGCATACTCAAAATTAATCTCAAAATTATTCAAACAAGTTTAAGCTCTGGTGAAGAGGCTGAACACAGTGACATTTCCCAATTAGCTGTCAATTAGCAATGTCAAAACGGGGTCACTGAAATTGTTGTTTTGTGCTAACAGGGAGCAAGGACACAGCAAAGGGAAAAGTCACCATTCACCGTAAAAATGTTCTAGACCTCTGTCAGTAGCAATACCTTCGACTTCAAACTATTGCATATTGATGGATTCATTTTCTTATTAGCTATTCTTGTAAAATCCAAATAAAAAGTTGCAAATGAGTTTACTTAATGAGCAAACAAATACAAAAAGTATACAACGAAATGTTCAATATAAACTAAATCTACCAAACAATATAAGATATGCAGGCTTTGTTAGTCAATGCATATTTACCCCTGAAATGTCCAAGAATGGGTTTCAGCTTCCTGTTTAAAGGTCCATATTAAGTATTCTTTTGCCGATCAAAAGATAAAATGTTAAGTGTTAATTGCCATGGCAAAAATGCAAATCTTCATTACTCTGAAACCTATGGATAATACCGTATATAATAATGTAAGTCTCAAGCACTTAATCTCTTAGGTTGATATGAGGCTTGTTTTTTCTACAGTTATTGTAACTGAATGGAACATGTTTAACTGCTAAACCTTATTAATGATTAAGCTAATGATAATAAAGCCAAAGCTTGAGCTTGTCTTAATCTTGCATGGAGGCTGACCCTGTCCTCAAGACTAATTGGAGCAATATTGTCGACATGTTAGCGACATGACATTGTTACACCCGGCAATTATTCTTCAAGTATCATGTTCTTAGTTTTAATAAAGCCAGTTAATACATGTCATCTGAACATGGAAAGAGGCAATTTACGGTTGTCAACGCAAAACACACACACCATAACAGATCAGGGCGCACCTGTATGACCCTTACACTGTGCACTTAAATCACAAACACTGAAATGATTGCCTTGTTTAGATGATGTATAATATGTAATATATGTTCAATAAAGGTTTCTATTCAGTGTACAGAGTGAACTATTTGGTTAAGCTTCACAGTGCTTAAAGCTTTCACTTATAACTGCAAAGAGTATGCAAATCATGTCTTTCAGTAAACAAAATAGAAAAACTTAACTTCAAATTGAAGTATAATATGAATGTAACCTTTCCATGTTAAAGGTAGACTATGTAACTTTTCTTACTTTCTTCTCAATGGAGATCTTATTGCTTTGACTGGAATGTTCCACAATATAGCATTAAACTTGTCAGTCTTGGATTTTTATTTTTTTTCCATTTCAAGTGTTAATTCTGGAAACACCTTGATTACATCTCCATGGACACAAGCAGGTGGCAGACCCTCCACCAGAAAAGTTACATAATGTCCTTTAAAAACACATAATTCACACATCTTCTGCTTGTCTGTACATCCACCATTTATTCATGACCTAATGCTGTGTTTAGACAGCAGAGTCAAAATCGCGCTAAAGACCTGTAGTTGGACACATTGGCATTTGAGGGCAGACGCTCGAAACTCTTTGACGAGCGCCGAATTTCATCGAAAGTTCAAATATTTGAACTCTGGTGTTTGACGCCAGTGGCTGAAATTGTGTGAACGTTCGAAATGCGCCGCGGAAACGTTGGACTAGCCTAAACGCGCATCCCCCATAGACCGCATTTAAACCAGACAAACCTGACGCCGCGGTCTGACTGCAGCATAAAACTACATGTATTCTCTGGAGCACAAATGAACCATTGATATTATTATTTACAAACTGGATAATCTTGACAAGCCAAACACAATAAAACAAACCCTGCAATGATGGGAAATTGGATGAAGTGATTATAAGCTGTACTGTTGCTGGTGCCTGATTGTAGTCGCAGGTGTAGCAGTCGCCAGCTCAGGTCACAGATATGATTATGTCCCATGATGAGATAAATGAATAACAGCATAGCTCTCATCGTCCACAGTCCAACCGTTGGGACGCACTTAAGCCTACTTCGCAGCGTCCTACTTGGAAAATTAAACTTTATACGACACTTTAGAGACTCCCACCTCAACACAGGCTTCACTTTTATTAATTACCTCGGAAACTGAGCCTTCTAAGCATTCTAAATAGAATCACCTTCATTTATCATTCCAGCATTTTGAACATCGATAGGAGAAGTTGAAATAAATTTGTGTTACTCGCTTGTTATGAAAATCTTATCTGACAAATATTGACAAAAGGAAACATCTTCGGGTTATAATTGACTAAAACACATCATAAGAAAGCAGGGCAGCCTTATTTGCATTATATATTGTGGCTCTAAAATAAACAGACCTCTGGTGAATAACACTGCACGGAGATCAGCAAAGTTAATGATTTTCTTAGATGAAAAGTGCATAGAGTAACATATTTATTTTGGCCTATTGCAACTTCATGACCGTAATGAAATATGGCTACCAGCAAAAGTACATACAGTACAATGTGTGCAAAAGGCATTTAAGGCTATGGACTAACAGGACCAGGGTAAACTTTAGAACTGCTTGTAGGAGACATTCCACAAGGTCTTATCTCACAGTGTTAAATATGTAGTGTCCAGTCTAAGACTCCCCATTGACCAACAAGGTCCTATACCAGTGATTCCCAAACTTATTGTACTCCCCTGAGACTTTTGATGAGTCACGTACCCCCTACTGCGACGCACTTGAAGATAATGTCTGGCTTTGAACACATCATATTATATAATAGTATAATAGTAGTATATTATAGTAATATTTGTAATTATATCAAAACATGTGCATCACTTATATCAAAACATGTGCAATCACTTATATCAAAACATGTGCAATCACTTGGCCAGGACCAAACCAAGCTTTTGAGCAGGTCTATAAGAGATCCAAATAATGCAAATATGGAGGTCTTGAAGACTGGTTCTACCACAGTGCCTTTAATGTCATGCATACTAGATACAACAGGCTTACAGTGGTAAGATACAGTGGCTTATGTGCCCACTGCCCTTAAGCCAGACTGAAGGGAACCAAAGTCCGACACGCTCCACATCGAAGCAGCAGCTTTTCTGCTCCATGTCCGAGGTTTCACGAGTATGCCCCCACATCAGACCTCACCACCCACCTGGACGCCTTGCGTGCTCTGCCTGCCCAGCTATTTCCTCGGGTCTGCCCGGCTCAGAGCGTGCCTCCCTGGCGTGGATCACTCTGCCTGTCCAGCTCGAAGAAAAGTGAAGAAGAACACCGCATCTACTGGCATCTATCTTCCAGTGGAGTTTGTTGAGTTTACTGGACTACAGGCTACTTGATTTGTCACAAATAAAACTGGACTAAATGCGCAGCAGATTGTTTCTTGTTGGAAAATAAAACTCTGGATTTACAGACAAGCTCACAAGTTTTAAGCACAAGGAGGACTGTGCTCTGGGTCAATTCTATTCAAACTTTTAATGCTCTCTTCATGCCCATGTTTTTTTTTTTCTTTCTTATGAATGCTTTTTATTCATTAGATGATTAGATTAGATTAATTACATGTAATTGGTTTCATAGAGAGACCTAGAGTAGCTCGTGCTCAGGGCCTCATTTTCATACGCATACCTCTTGTTTAGAACACGACATCCCGTGGTTATGACAAAGGGCATGGATGCAGACTCATGTTCCAGAGTAAAAAAAGAAAGACAAAAAATACGAACATAAACACGGACAACACGATATGGCCCCTGCCTGCTGTGTGCTGTGCAGATGATCGGGCCCCACATGTCAGTTTTCTTTTTTTTTCCCCAAAAACCACCTCATGTACCCCCTACGACATTCCACTACCACAGTTCGGGAACCACTGCCATACAGGAATAGACTAAAACTTACATAATAATAATGAGCTATACTCACAGTTGTTGGTGTCCCTGGCAACAGCGATGATTCCCATTGGCTGGTGAGGTATATCGGCCCGTAGAACTTTAGTATCGGCTCCTGTGTACTTGTTGGCGCGCAGTACAGCTCTGCGACCCCAGTCCGACCAGTAGATGAAGTCTGCGTAGATGGCCAGTCCATAGAAGTTTCCAGATCCAGACTTGATTATTACCTAAAAATACAGTAGACACAGAACATTAACAGCAGCTGGCACTCTCACCTCACAGTAAAAAGGTTCCGGGTTTGACTCGCAGGTCTTTCTGTGTGGAATTTGCATGTTTCTCCTCTTGGGTGGGTTTTTGTCAGGCATTCAGATTTACACATCAACCAAAATTATGCATCATATGTAAAATCCTGCAGCTATGGTAGTCCTGACTAAGCAGCACAATAATAAAGTGTACCTTAACATAACCTTTTAAGCTGCAGAATTAATAATAACTCAATCAATATCACAATTTAAATAGTCAAAATTAGTTAAAAACAAATACTTCAGTTATGTTATACTGTACTTTATACATATACTCTGACCTTCTGACTACAAAGGGTGCAACTTGCCAAACCAGGACTAGACCAGGACCAGACCAGGACCAAACCAGGACCAAACAAGGACCAAACCAAAACCAGACCAGGACCAAACCAGGACAAAACCAGGATTAGACCAAAACCAAACCAGGACAAGACCAGGACCAAACCAGGACTAGACCAGTTCACAATTAGTATATATCATTAAACATCTACCCTGACCTTCTGATTACAAAGATTGCAACTTCTAAATAACTATTATTTTTGCAGTCTCCATCCCAGTATTAGGGAGATCAGTGAAGCCAGAAATACTTTATTCATCACTATTTAATCGTGTACTTCGAAATTAAACTTTTAAATGTATTTAATTAAATCAAACAACTACCTAGAGCTTTCCCATCGTTTTGAATAATACACCACCATCAACTTCCTCGACTTGTAAACACTGTCAATATTTGCTCTGCTTTCCAAATGCAAATCAAGTCGTAGCCAGAGGAGGCATCGGTATCATTCTGAGACACAACCCTCACTGAGCCAAATCTGCTAAATAATGTTTCTACTCATTAATCAACACATCACCCCCTGCTGCCCACATGACTGTCTAACCCAGATGTTACAGTGAACAAATGACAGTTTTTCCTGGGAAAAAAAAAAAATCACAAAATCCATCAGAATCTTACTTTTGGGACCATGCAGGATCGTACACAAGTAGATCCAGATTTTTAGTATCTGTGAGTAGTGCTAAAGCCATTAGCGTAACAGTGCTGTAAAGCTGTGCGCATTAGCCTCATGACATGCTAGGATTAATAGGACAGGTGTTGATTAAAGGGCCCGGTGTGTGGAAGAACAACCGGGCATCAGGAGAGAGGGAGGAGAGAGGAGGAAAGGGGGAGGAGAGAGAGGAAGGAGGGGGGTAATCGAGGAGGAGGGGGTGGCTGAGGAGAGATGAAGGGTAGGAGAGAGGCAACAGATGAGAGAGGGAGAGGAGGAGAGATGAGGAGGCAAAGGGAAGAAAGGGGGAGGCGAGGAAAAATTGAAGTAGAAGAGAGAGGAGTAGAGAGGTGAGAAGAGGAGGGAGGAGGTAGAGCAAAGATGGAGGAATGGAGGATGGAGGAGAAAAGAGAGGAAAGAGGGAGGGGAGGGGGAAGAGAGAGGAGAGGAAAGGGGGGGAGAAGAGAGGAGAGAGGAGAAAAGGAGGGGGGACAGTAAAGATGGAGAGGAAGAGAGATGGAGAAGAGGAGAGAAGGAGGAGGGAGGAGAGAAGAGGAGAGAGACAGGTGAGGAGAAAGGGAGAGAAATGTGGAACGGACGCCGCGCCAGATGGATTGGACTGAGCATATTGACAGGAAATTAGATTTGGGACACATTTGGTTTACAACACGTAATGCATTACTATAGTGTCAACATTGTTTACATGCTACAAATTAAGTCTTTTCCGTGGATTAAAATGTGTTCCATGGTGTTGTTGTGGCAGAGGAGAACAGCTGGGTTTCGGATACCATCACAACAGGCCTAGTTTTGTTTTTTACAGAAAGGGAAAATCAATGTTGTTATTGAGCAGACTTTTGTGTGAGCTCGGCTGTGCACACACCATATCAAAAATGTCATTAAACAGGGGCTAAAGCTGGAACTAAACCTGGAACAGAACTCAACCAGGACTCAACCATGACCAAATCAGGACCAGACCAGAACCAGACCAGGATTGGACCAGGACCAAACCAAGACTAGACCAGGACCAAACCAGGACCAGACCAGGACCAAACCAGGACTAGACCAGAACCAAACCAGGACAAGACCAGGACCAAGACCAAACCAGGACAAGGCCAGTACCAAACTAAGACTAGACCAAGCCAAAACCAGTGCTAGACCAGAACCAAACCAAGTCTATATCAGGATTAAACTGGGCTAAAACCAGGACAGGTGTTATCGCACCATGGTTAAAACATGGACTGGAGCAAAATACAATGTAATTGGTTTGTTTCATCATTTGTGGATTTCCTTTTGGCTATTTCATGAAACCAAAATCTAATCAATTCCTGCCCCCTTCCCCTAACAGAGAAAGTGACATCACCACTTTTGAAAATCTAAAACGAACACATTCACGGGTTTTCCTGATTGGAGCACCATTTTGAGGACAACTGTGCTGTTTTCCCACTAGCCACTGGAAAGAAGGAAATGCCCCTTCCCAGATTTATCGCAACACTTCCATTTTGAATTTTATTTTTTCCATTTTCGGTAGCAAATAGATGTTCGGTAAAATGTAAAGGCGCACTATGTAACTTGTCTGTCACCTTTTTGTCTCCTGGAAATATTATCTAGAGAATGCTAGAATTGTATCTATCTTTCATCCATTCAAATTCAGGCATTCTTTTTGTTAAAACATACTTGGTTTAGTGGCTTGTCTCCATGGAAATGTACAAGTTTTACACCATTCTGTGGAACTTTCCTGGCAACACAACATAGCGAATTGTTAATGCATTCAGCCCCCATGAAAACTACTGCTACGTGGACATGGGTATAGGTCATAGCGTCCGTGTGGTCATGTAGACTCCGCACAGCTTGTATCCTCACTCGCGTTGCGTGACACCGGAGCACAAATACGTCAATCTCCCATGAAAAGGACGGCGTGTATTGGCAAACGTCTCTATTTTGGGCCCCCTCGTCATGATAAAAAGGTCATCTTCCCTCTGTCAAATACTGTGCCATCTTCCTCCCATCATGCACTTCGCTGGCCTTTGTCGAGCCGAGCTTTCATCAACGTCGTGCTCTCCAAATGGCAGCGCGTAGCTCTGCCTCTGTACAGCCAGTGTCTGCATTGTCCAGCATGTAATAACCCCAAATCCCTCAGGTAGAGCTATCCAAGTTTACAGCCGTTCAATTAGTGCTAAACTGTGTGCCAATAATGTGGTTCAGGCAATTACATACTCAAGTACAAAAAGATTAAAATATACTAATACTAAATGCTAACACTATTACTATTACTATTATTATTACTACTACTACTACTACTACTAATGTTGGAAGTATCACAACCACTGCTTCTCACACTACAACCATTATTGTTGATGCTTCTGCAAAACCTATTTTGAAAGATATTTTCACTATATCACAAGCTACAACATTGTCTAGAATGTAATAATATCATGAGCCCCTTAGGACACAGTCTCATCCAAGTCAACGCTTGTTCCATTCAACTGCCCAGTAATGTGTTTCATTAAATCTATTCTAAGATTTTGGATTAGAAACCTGCACGCATCCACAATTATACACAATAGGTCAGTGCCAAATGTAGAACAGTAAATGGAATTAAGTAATGAGAAAGCTTGAGGTGTTTAACAGAAACCATGCCATTTCCCTAGGTTCAGTCCAATCGGAATTGACATTCACGCTCGGTACACGTTCATCCAATTTCTGAGTGTCAGCACCAGTGTGAAAGCAATCTCCGAACAGGAAGTAGCTGCATCAGATTCTTTTGGTTATGGTTTGAGGACATTGAGTACATCTGAGTACATCGAATATTTCCAACTCCTTCGGATACTGCGGTTATGTTGTTCTGTGTGGTTTCCTCTGGGTGGGTTCCTCTGGGCACGTTCTCTGCATGCACCATAGGGAAAAATTCTCCAGCTAAGGTAGTCCTGACCAAGCCTAGCGCAAGATCTTTAGAAGGTCCCCGAGCACTGCACTGTGGTGCCCACTGCTCCTAACCGTAGCTTTTGCCAGCAGGATTGAAGGATGTGTCAAATGCAAAAGATATTCCAAACAAGCCAATAAAGTAAGCTACCTTAAAGGTCCTCAATTACCAAAAATTCACGAGTCTTGTGAGCTTTTAACCATGTTAGAATGTTGTTACCTCCTCAAAAACATACTTGGGAGTTGAGTTTTGTTTCATTCACACACGTTTGAGTAACCCTTTATTATTAGTCTGTCTACATCTCTAAAGCTCAAAATGCTCTTTTCCACCTTGTGATGTCATGAAGCGGTAGTTTTCAAGTTAAAAGCTACCTTTTACCTTCAGTAGAGATGGGCAATTCCAGAGCTGAAATTATCCAAATGATTCTACAGAAGGTGTATGAAGTTTTAAAAACACAGTGGAGCACCTTCCTGTATTACCACATGACATCAGAAGTTGGAACAGAGTGTTTTTAGTTTGGGAGAAGAACTATGCAGGGTTTGTTTGTTAAATATGTGTGAATGAAACAAAGCACGACTCCAGGTATGTTTGTGATGAGGAAACAACATTATAACATAGATCAGAAAATAGCCTAATATGGGCCCTTTAACCTTAGTTGATTTGTGCTCACATAGAAGAAGTTAAACTAGTTTTAATTTGACATGAATATCTACTGTAATCACAGAGGTATTGGCCATAGAATCAGGCATATCTGCAATATATGAGACAAAATCTACCAGACACCAGAATTTCCCATGAATATAAGACAACAGTAATCCAAGCATATTAAAACCACAACATGATCCTCTCACATCCTCCCTGTACCCTGTGGTTGAGTCGCCTTAATATTTCCGTGGTTTGAGTGAAGCTCTGGAACCAACTGTGTGCTTCCTGTTTAATTCACACATTTTAATTGGGGCGGCAATGAGCACCCACAGGGTTTTACTGCGCAGCTTTCATTAGCAGAGTCTGCAGTCGGGGCAGTGGGGCACCCAGAGGTGAAGTCTTCCACAGCCTCGCGACCCTATTCAGCAAACATATGAGTAGCTAATTGAGATGGGCCAAAGTGCTGAGCGGTGAAGGTCCTGTCAAGTTAAAAAAAAATAAAAAATGAATCCTTGGCAAAAATAACACCTTGAACTGTGAGCACACTGGGGTCCAAAGATATATACACCTATCGGAGTCTCAAATATATTATGCATGCGATGTTCAAAATGAGGTAACTTAAGAGCGAACTTCAGAGCGGACTTCAAGCAGTCAAATATAAACAGGCAGTGCTTTCATAAAATGTTAAATATTAAAATATGAAATTCTGAGGAAGATTGGTAGATGTTGTCTTATCAGTGAGAAAGTCAGATATAGTGCACACCCTGGCTCCAGCACGAGGATCTTTTGCATTTTTGGTGATATTTGGTGTCAGTAATAATTAATCAGTAAAATGGTAGATTCCAGCTACTATTTATGGGACAATGACAAAGACAAAAAGACAGAAATCACAATCTCTTTCATTCATTTGGTAACAGTTAACTGCTAATAAGCAAAACTATAATCCAAGAGAATTCACACTACATCATCTTGTTGTTGACAATAATAAGTGGTAAAGTACTGTAGTTAAGTAAAAATTTTAGGTATCTGTGCTTTATTTAAATACATTTTAAAGTGGATATTTTTGAATTTTACTTAACTTCATTGAAGAGTAGGTATCTGTACTTTCTACTCCACTACATTTTTTAACAGGGCTGAAAAGTAAATGTATTTTTTATTGCTGTTTTGAGAGCTACTGAAAAGGCTGAGGGGTTTATTTTTAACACGTTCACAGTTTGAGCAAACACAAATATACAAATAAAAACAGCTAGAAAAAAGCTAGTAATGTGTTTCTGTTGATCAAAATTCAGCACAAACCTTTATCAAAATCAATAAATGTGAAGCTTCATTAGATCTCAAAATATGTGCAAAATACTTTTACTTTTTACTCTTTAAGTACATTTTAAAAAGGTAGTTTAATACTCCAGTAGATTTTTACTTTTACTTTTACTAGTATTTTTTTGCTCCGGCATCTGTACAAGTAACAAAATACTTCTTCTAGTACTTCTTCCACCACTGACAATGATAAAATGTATTACTCAATTACAATACTAAGAAGAAAAATCATACTCTAAACCACAGTGGAAAAAAATAAATACATAAGTGTTTACAATTTCCAGTATTATAGGCCTAATTTAGTAGTAGTTTAGTATAGTATAGTAGTTTAGTTTATGTAGCAGGCATAAGAAAACAGCAATATCTTGTAAGTATCTAGTTTTGGTATTATTCATTCATTCATTTGACAACCCTAGACTGTTGTCAGACAAGTAACAAAAACTAAAAATGGGATATAAAGTCTTCCTGGCACTTTATTACCAGTTGTACTCACATATCTATTGGAGCCATCAAAATCACATCTCTCGATCTTGCCCAGGGTGCCGTCTGAAAAGTAGACCTTCTCTGCTCGGTGATCGATGGTGAGGCCGTTGGGAGTGAGGATCTCCGAGCTGACGATAATCTGCATGTTTTTACCAGACAGCGTGGACCTCATGATACTGGGCCGCTGCTCGTTCCAGTTAGTCCAAAACATCAGGCTACAAAGTGAGAGAAAAAACGGATAATTACGGTGTCAGTGGGAAGCCTTCTTCAGCTCTGCGGACAGCAAAACACTCTGCTTTAAGTGTACAAATGTGTGGATGTCACTGGTAATTGGACTCTTTCAAACAAGGAAATACAAGCAGCTAAGTGAAAATATAAAGCTCTGAATTCCATTAGGAATAATGGTGCCATCTATGCGTTTGACAGTGTTTACCATTAATTCGAAGACAGTATGGTGGCCTCACTGGTAAAAACAAATTTACAAAATTTCATATATTTGATGTCTTCTGTATGTATCTAAAATATAGAAAGTAGTAACACACACACACACACACATATATA